>JAFEMH010007161.1:0-99864 GCA_022495995.1 Adenophora triphylla var. japonica | reverse complement strand
GTAACTTTTATGAAGTTGGAGGGTTGTTTTGACTTTTCTGGTCAATAGTTAAATTTCCTCAAACCAAAGGGATTGACTCGTGAAAGACACGTTGCTCGTGCGAGACAACATATTCAAAGGCTGGCACTTAGGCGTCTGACTTCATTTTTGAATTTGACTTTCAAAGTTTCTCTCTCAAGTCTGAACCCTAGGCAATTTCTCCACCCGAAACTCTTCTTTTTATTTGGATTTCTTCTTTCAAAAGATTCTTCAACCCTCTTTATGCCTCAAATTAAAGGCATTGTCAATTCGATCTTTAAAGGAACATGTCATAGGAGCTCATCTCAAGTAAGCATGTCCTCCTTTAATGGAACTTAACAGAAGTCCATTCCCTTCCTCATTTCCAACTCCGGCCTCCAAAGTAAGCCCGTCATCCTTAAAAGGAACTTAACGGAAGTCCATTCCCTTCCTAATTTCAAACTTCAGCCTCTAAAGTAAGCCCGTCCTCCTTTAATGGAACTTAACGGAAGTCCATTCCCTTCCTCATTTCCAACTTCGACCTCCAAAGTAAGCCCGTCCTCCTTTAATGGAACTTAACGGAAGTCCATTCCCTTCCTCATTTCCAACTCCGGCCTCCAAAGTAAGCCCGTCCTCCTTTAACGGAACTTAACGGAAGTCCATTCCCTTCCTCATTTCCAACTCCGGCCTCCAAAGTAAGCCCATCCTCCTTTAATGGAACTTAACGGAAGTCCATTTCCTTCCTCATTTCAACTCCGGCCTCCAAAGTAAGCCCGTCCTCCTTTAATGGAACTTAACGGAAGTCCATTCCCTTCCTCATTTCCAACTCCAGCCGTCATCGTAAGCCCGGATCCCTTCTCGGCCGTCATTGTAAGCCCAAATTATTTTCCCCGGCAATCATTGTAAGCCCGTACAGAGAATACATATCCCCAGCAGACAAATCCCGACAGTCATTGTAAGCCTGAATTTTCCCCAGCTAAGCAACAAAGCAAGTCAGTAGTAATGAAGTATGCCTTCGTTAGTCGAGTCCATCTTTGGCAACAAAAGTATGCCTTCATTAGTCGAGTCCATCTTCGGCAATAAAAGTACATCTTCGTTAGTCGAGTCCATCTTCGGCAACAAAGGTACGCCTTTGTTAGTCGAGTCCATCCTCGGCAAAAAAATTGCGCCTTCGTTAGTCGAGTCCATCTTCAGCAACAAAAGTACGCCTTCGTTAGTCGAATCCATCTTCTGCAACAAAAGTACGCCTTCGTTAGTTGAGTCCATCTTCGACAATAGAAGTTCACCTTCGTTAGTCGAGTCCATCTTCGGCAACAGAAGTACGCCTTCGTTAGTCGAGTCCATCTTCGGCAACAAAAGTGCGCCTTCGTTAGTTGAGTCCATCTTCGGCAACAAAAATGCGCCTTCGTTAGTCGAGTCTATCTTCGGCAACAAAAGTACGCCTTCGTTAGACGAGTCTATCTTCGGCAACAAAAGTACGCCTTCGTTAGTCGAGTCCAACCTCGGCAACAAAAATGCGCCTTCTTTAGTCGAGTCCATCTTCGGCAACAAAAGTACACCTTCGTTAGTCGAGTTCATCTTCGGCAACAAAAATGCGCCTTCGTTAGTCAAGTCCATCTTCGGCAACAAAACTACACCTTCGTTAGTCGAGTCCGTCTTCGGCAATAAAAGTACGTCTGCGGTAGTGAGGTCCAACCATTTAACCACCTTGATCACTCCTTTCCCCCGCAAGATCCGAACTACGACCGGCTTGATTCCCGTTCGGGATACGTAGGTGTGAATGTGGGCCCAAAATTGCGGATGTGAACCGTGTTTTGATTATAGGGTCACCGCTTCACCTCAGTTTGAAGACATCCGGTTTATTGAAAAACGAAGTTGCCACGCCATTTTGATTTCCTCAAAACTTTGAAAAAAAGGAATAGCATTCGGAGGTTAAGTTACTCCTTGGGAAGAACGTTTGGCGTTCACCCAAGGAGCCTTGCCAAAGGCAAGTCTTCCTAGATCCAATTTTTGTGCTTACGTTTGTGCTCTCGTGTGTGTGTGTGATTTGAAAAGGGGATGGAATGTGCCAAGTTATCTTCCGGACGTATAAACCATTTGAGTTGGTTATCGCTCGGGATTCCTTGGATTTGATGTGTTCGGGATTTTGATCCCGTGCTCATCTTGGACTTATGATCATCATTAAGTGACCTTTTTCACCCTCCCGTTGGGATAATCAACCATATTAGGCTTGAGAGCCTTGGTGTATTTTAAAACAACATTCTTCGGGACAAGGTCTTTATGTGATCGAGAGAGAGGGACACCTTTTTTATAGTCCAAGAATGAGACTCTTTAGAAAGGAAGAGCCTTTGCCCATCAATCCTACATCTTGAGACGATTTGAGCTTAGTAGGGACATTTATGCTCGTCTCAAGTGATGATCGGAGATGTAGGGGCCAAGGTTCGTCTACTTCTAAAGGGACTTCGACTATGGCACTTTAGTGGAGGAAACGATGTAAAGATGAGACCTTTACACCGATCCACCCCACGGGATGCTCCAAGTACCAAAGGGACTAAGGGGAGGGATATAAAAATTGGATATTTATACTCGTCCTATATATTTCGTGCCTTAGGAAGGTTACTAGACAATCCTTGGAGAGTGATCCAGCCATGAGGGACATGGGGGAGTTGCATTGAAAAGTAAAGATTGCATTTTTATGGAAACAAGTGTAATGAACACTATGGGAACTAAAGCTATGAATATAAAGGGAAGACCTTTGAGGCTTTCCTACGTCCTTTAAGAACCTTATAAGGTGGACAATCCTTGGAAGCAAGGTCAAGGGAAGGGGATGACATTGTAATAGTAAAGATGACATTTTTAATAGTAAAGATGACATTTTTATGTAGTAAAAGGAAGATATTTCATATCATCATGTGATGAATCCTCCCTAGAACAAGCCACTTGTGGACCCTTGTTCATCCTTGGGATGTATTCTCCATGAATTATATGTGTTAGGGGAAAGGGAGGGAGTGATGTCTACATGATAAAGATTGGATTTTTATGACAATATATCACATTTAATGACAAGAAATAGCAAAGCAAATAGCAAATGAGCAATATAACATTATAATAAGGATATTTCAAGGAGAATGGAATGAGAGATTACCAATGGTGGTTTTCTCTATTTCCCTTAGGGGTTTTCCTAATGTAGGAGTGGTTTTAGATGAGTTTTATGGAGGAGGGAGGTGATTTTGGGAGAGTTTTGGTTTCTGTATTTCGAGTATTCAATTTGGCAGAGTAACAGTGCTCAAAATTGTATATCAAAATGGGTAGAGGAGGCCTCTATTTATAGGCTGATTTGTACTTCCTAATGAAGCCGTGCGACATTAACCTCTGGCTAATGAAGCCGTGCGACATTATCCCTTGGTGACTCAGCCTGCTTCTAGATCCATGCAAGGTGGCGCCTAGAAACTCCTTTCCAGCTAGGGACTACTTGGAATTTTAATTCCTAGCAAGTCCTTCCCCTCTTGGAAGGTTTGGGAAAGTTCCAGAATTGCCCCTGAACTTTAAAAAAGTTCAGGGAATTGTCGGGAAACTTAACCGGAAGGCATGAGCCAGATTTGGGTACTTACAGAAGCCCCTCGGCAATGTCACTTGCAGGACAAGTGGGGTTGTCGATAAAAAAGGATTCAATCTGGCGAACTGCCGAGATGGATTGGGTGACCAAGGCGGTCGAGTGGCTGAACCTTTGGAAGGCTACCTACGTATCCCAGAGGAATCAAGCCATGATCGTAGTTCAGAAATCCTCAGGAGAATGGCGAAGAGAAACTGGTCCCTTGCTAGGAAGATGGAAAGGAAATGACCTGAGAGGTTAAATGGCTGATCCTACTGGGGATATGCCAAATGAAGGGAGTGACCAATGTGGTTGGATAGCTGGACCTTTATGAAGGGCTACTTCACCACTAAGGAGTGATGAAGGAAAAGGGTGACCAATGTGGTCGGATGGCTGGACCTTTATGAAAGGCTACCTACGTATCCCGGTGGAATCAAACCTTGGTCGTAGTTCAAGTCTCACTAGATAGTTAGGAACATGTCTAGGATCCTTGAGATTTTGACGATTAATGGAGGAGTCACCTTATTTGATTTGACAATTAATGGAGGTTGTCACCTTACGAAACTAAAGCTTACGTCTCTATCGAGGAGATAGAGGTAGCTAAAGTGGGAAAACTATAGCGTACTTCGCTATTGAGGAGATAGAGGTAGCTAAAATTGAGAAACTAAAGCGTACTTTGCTATCGAGGAGATAGAGGTAGCTAAAGTTGGAAAACTAAAGCGTACTTTGCTATCGAGAAGATAGAGGTAGCTAAAGTTGGAAAACTAAAGCGTACTTCGCTATCGAGGAGATAGAGGTAGCTAAAGTTGAGAAACTAAAGTGTACTTCGCTATCGAGGAGATAAAGGTAGCTAAAGTTGGGAAACTAAAGTGTACCTCGCTATCGAGGAGATAGAGGTAGCTAAAGTTGGAAGAACTAAAGTGTACCTCGCTATCGAGGAAATAGAGGTAGCTAAAGTTGAGTTTTGACAATTCGGAGGTTGTCGCCTGACGTTATTCCGTTATAACGGAAGTAACAGAGGTGTTTTGAGAGAAAACATTATTCTATTTTAGAAATAACGGAGATTTTTTGGAGACAACATTACTCCGTTAGGAGATAACGGGAATTATTTGCCTAATTGGAAAGTCCAGGGGCAAAAGTGTAAATTTAGCTCAGAGCGAATGAAGCCGCCCGGTGTGAGATGGGGAAAAAAGAAGCCGTCCGGCTTCAAATCTAATTTCACCAGATTGATTTAAACAGAAGAAGAACGGGCTATGGCGCCATTGTTGCTTCGTTTCTGTCGAGGAGAGAGGAGAGAAAAGAGAGAGAAACTTCAAAATTATTCAAATCCGTAGCTTCCACTGCTCAAAATGGATCAAGAGGGAGACATCTTGCCTAGACAAGCGCGTAGAACCTTGTCGCAAGCTGCGAGGATGAGGCAGAGGGAATTCGTTCGGACCGAGCGAAAATACGACTTCACTACACCTACTTTCGAGTTCTACCCCGGCAAGAGGGAGCACAAATCGATGAAACCTCAATCGATTGGGGTAAGCACTCTTGATTTGCTTGATTTCGCCAATTTTGGTTGAATTTTGATTGATTTAGGGCTTGACCCGATTTTTTTGGGAATTTTTGGATTTTTCTTGCAATTTTATTGATGGTTGTGGGAATTTTATAATTAACCTATGAGGCTATGGACATAAATAAACATGCATGTGCAATTTATGAGAATGACTCATTTTTGAAAATAAAGTAAGAAAAATAATGTCTAAAATGTGACGGAGTTCTTGCATGTGCTAGAACTAGGTCAATTTATGATCATGGATGGGAAAACAAGATTTTGGACGATGAAAAGGATTCATGCATGCCATATTGAGAAATTAAAACTTATGTGCCAGGAATTTTGTGAAAATTGGAATTTTTAGTGTTTGGGAGAGCAATGTGCTCGGGATGATGTGTTTCAAATGATGAAAGACACGTGTTCTAGACAAATGATGCTAAAAATCTCTTATGAATGCTTTTCTTTGACAATATGTGCATTTTTGTGAGTATATGCACGCTTTTGGGAAAAAAAATGATGGACTAACAGGCTTTTGCTGTGTTTTCTTACAGGAGAGCAAGTCGAGGGGACCCACTGAGGTGGCGGTGAAGTTGTGGGACAGGATGCCCGACTTTGAAAAGGATGGCGTGAATCCTAAACAGCTAGTTATAGCGACTGGGCTTCATTCTTTCATCGAGGCTATTGGTGACCTCTAAGAGTAAGGGGTTGGTCCAGGCCCTTTCAGAGTTTTGGTGGGACACCACTCACAACTTTCATCTTAGCTGGGGAGAGATCACGGTGACTCCTGCCGATTCCACTGCTATTACTGGCTTGAGGTTCACTGGTAGGCCTGTGACCTGGAGGGATCACATTTCTAGGGCCGATTTCAGAGCTTTGGTAGGTTTTGACCTTCGTCCTAAGGGGCTCAGGATGGAGACAAGTTTGTTGAGGTGGAGATTCTGAGATGCATGGTAGAGTTTTCTGCCAACGAGGTGACTGCCCACCAGCTCGCGAGAGCTTTCTTATGGTTGATGCTGTCTGTCACCATTTCTGCGAACTCTGGGACATTGGCGATGCTTTGCCTGCTCGATTCTTTGGAGGACCTGGATGAGGTTGGGGAGGTCTCTTGGGGTGAGGCTGGATTGGCTGAGCTCTACTTTTCTTTGGACTTGTACTGCCGAAATAAGGCTGCGTCTATGGATTGTTTTTCTTTTGCTCTTGAGGTACTTTCACTTTCTTTTCTCTCTTTTACTTTTCTGTCTTGAGATTTTATGAGAGAAATGACCTTTTTGTTTTGAACATGCAGGTCTGGTTCTGTGAGGTGATTGGATTCTTTCTTTGGAACCAACAGAGTGATCCGGCGATCTTCCCGACCATGATTCGCTGGAAGGGAGAGGCTAGGGATAAGTTAACTGGGAAGACCTGGATTACTTTTTTTTTTTTTTTTTTTTCTTTTAAAAGAAGGGGATCAACACATTTCACCGCTCCCCCCTTGATGCACTTCACAGAGGCGCCTAGCTATGCTAGGGAGGGCAATGTCATTACCTCTAACCACTGGTGGGGGAATCGAACCCATGACCTCCAGGTTGGAAGCCATGAACTCTAACCATCAAGCTAAGACCCCGCGTGCAGACCCGGATTACTTTTGATTATAAGATGGTGAGACCCGTCGTCAACAGGGATGGTCATGAGGGAGTGGACTTCTATCCCTGGGGGAGGTATCCAGAGGCTTTGATAGGGGATGCCTTGGTGGTGACCAGGCAGAGGAGGTGGCTGACAGGGTTGACCTGTGATATCATTTACTTGGGGGAGCGGTTCTCCAGGCAGCACGGTCATGTCCCTCCTATTACCCCTCGTGACCCTCCTCCGCTCATGCTGCAGCCCAGGCATTGGTCAGTGGATGAGATAGAGAGATATCAGGCTGGCCTGGCGGCTGAGGAGTATTTTGATTTTGCTACCCCGATGCCACCTTTGTGGAGGCGCGGTTGAGGACGCCGCAGAAATTAGTGAAGATAGCCGCCGCTCAGGGGTACGGGGAAGCAGAGCCGACTGATCCGCCTATGCCTCCAGCTCACCTTTCCTATGTGGTGAACGGGGTACCGAGGAGGTTCATGGTGCCTATTCCAGACACGAGGGAGCCCGAGTATACTCTGCCTGCTGACAGCACTGTAAGTATCTCTAGGGTCCCTTCTCTTTTCGACTTTCTTGATTTTCTGTGATTTTGAGTTTTTCTGAGATTTTCTAAGCCTTTTCTTCTCTCGCAGGTTCCTGCTCGTACCTTTGACGGCTTGGTACGGCAGAACAGGGATTGGAAGGAGGTAGCTCGGTCCCTTCTGAGGAAGCTGGCCTGTGCTTCAAGGGCTGATGGGAATGCGCGGGAGCCCGAGCGCAAGAGGAGGCACGTTGGGAGCACGACCTCTACATTCTCAGCCTCAGGGTACCATTCATCGTCCACCAGCGCCGTGCCTCGGGGGCGGGGGCCTAACACGGATATTATGGAGCAGCTGGCGGAGTATGAGCACGTGGCTGTCCACCTATCTGATGTGAGTGATGACGAGGATCTGCTTAGGGACCCTGAGCTCTATGAGCTAAGCAGCGATGATGATGAATCGGAGGCTTAGGGTTCCTTAAGTTCGAACTAGGAGGAAGAGAGAAACAATGAACAAAACTATGCACATTTTGTATTTTCATTATTTTATTTGGGCGCCAAGGAGGCGAAAACAATGTAATGATCTTTTGTTTTGTTTTCTTATTAATGCTTTATGATTTTGCACAGTACTTGAGCCTCGGGGCAACTTTTTTGCTTGGAATTGGGGCGTAAATTGGGCGGAAATGGTTTATAATGATATGTGAATGCATGAATGGTGATTGGGCATGTTTTTATGCAGATTTTGTTGAGAAAGTGGGGTGCGAATTCCACTTGGGCAGCAGCTTTGGCTGCTGCAGATTTTTTTCTGCAGAAGCAAATGAGGCCGTCCGGCCTGGTGTAAGTGCTCCAATTTGAGCTTGTTAGTATTTTCGTTAGAAAATTAACGAAAGTTATAATATTCCTAACAATTTCTAACATTCCTAACATTTCTAACAAAGCAAGGGCAAAGTGGGCATTGTTATTTAAGGATAAACCAAGGAAAGGAATCAAAAAAGCAAAAGAAATAAGAAAAACCAAAAATAGAAATGGCTGGAACAAAAACTGGCTGTTTAATTTGAATTTTCAAAAGATTATTCCTTGTGTCCAAAGCCTGAAGCAGCATTTAATGAACAGTGCACGCTGTCAACCCTATCCGCGCGGACATCATTGCCATTTTCAGAGGGCTATAAATTAAGCCCTCCAGTCTCAAAGAAAAAAAGAGAGAACACAATTCACAGCTGCACCTTGGCGAAAATACTTGAGAAAATAGTGAGAATTCCCTTGAATTGTCACTCTTTTCTCTTGATTATCTTCCCAAATCTCACTCACTCACTATCATATTCAAAGCCTCAAACACTCTTACATTCAAAGCCAAAGCTCCAAAACACAAAGAATATAGGTATAACCTCCCTTTTCTTACTCTAAATCTCTCATCCATGCATGCATTTTCAAGCTACAAAATGTAGTTCATTCATCTTCTTGTCTTAGATCCAAGAAGATCACCATGGAAGTTCATCTCCATGGATGATCTTCTACAAGGATCAACATTATTTTCAAAGTGTTCTTACTTTTTTCCAAAGAAAACACATTTTCAAAACCCTAAAAAATCATTTTCATACATCAAATCTCATTTTCAAAGGATAAAATTCCCCTTCCCAAGCAAATGAAATGCTTAGTCCTAATGTACCCCAAGGATGGTTTGATATAGTTGATTCACCACTAAAATTTCAAGTGATCACTAATCAAAACCTAGGGAAATGGGGACAAGCATGGATGCCAAACCCCCTTTAAAACCAAATTTTCTTTCTTGAGAAGTTGTTGTCCAGTAGCAATTTTCTAAGGCCCCAGTCCATGGTCTAAATTTTTGGACACAGATAAACTTGGAATTTGTTGTTGACTACAAAACACTTTTTGTAGAAAACATCCAGAGCTTTCCAAACATATTTTTATTTTATTTTTTGCGTGAGTAAAACTCCCTTTTTCAAATTTTCTTTTAAAGGTCAGATCACCAGTCTCTGGGAGTCCAGATCTCATATCTGAGATTTCCAGAGGGTTTTTGGTCTTCAAATCTTCTCCAAAATGGAAAATTATCCCACAGAAATCTTATTTAAGGTGTCTGGAACAACTTTCATTCTCTGAGTTTTCTCAGATTATGAAGTTTTGAGGCCCTTAAATCTATTTCAAAATCAAGTGTCCACTGCCTTTTTCATTCTGGCAGAAGTGTTCTTCAACTTCCAAAAATCTTTTGAGTACCAAAACTCTACCCAAAAATCACACCAAAAATCATGGGATCTGTCCAAAGTCTAATAAAGAATTTCCAATTTTTACTTTTCTGAGTTTCAACTTATTTTGGCCAAAACACACACACACACACACAAATGATTTTCAGCTTGGAAGACTCGTTTTACGAGGCATTCCGGGTGCACACTAACGTCCTTCCCGGCATGTAACGTGACCTCCGAACCCAA
Organism: Adenophora triphylla var. japonica; assembly: GCA_022495995.1. Lineage (NCBI taxonomy): Eukaryota > Viridiplantae > Streptophyta > Magnoliopsida > Asterales > Campanulaceae > Adenophora > Adenophora triphylla. Next base: position 90,160 of record JAFEMH010007161.1, on the reverse strand, counting down.
ATCTCTAATCTCGGACATTTTTCAAAGTTTTGGCCCTTAAAACAAAAATGGCGTGGCGACTCCGTTTTCCGCTTTTATTTGGTTTTCAAAGAAACGAAAAATCGAATTTTCCCGCGAATGGCACATCATCACAGTGGCGACTCCGCTGGGGACTAGCTTTTTCTAAAAAAAAAAATGATATTTGGTATATTGGTGGAAACCATTAAACTTCCCGTTATCGCCTCCTAACACGAGTCGGGGATAAATTGTGGTTTAACAATCCCACGTACCGGTATCATCATTTTCAAAAAAAAAGAAAAGCTTTTGAGGGTCAAGCTTCCGTCCCGGCTTTAAAAATCATTTGTTGTGTGTGTTGATTTTTGCACATTTTCGTGTTGTCTTGGCCGCCTCGGAAAAAGTCAAAATTTTGACTGTCGGAATCATGTCCCTAACTGTCCGAATTCTTGTGCTTATGTGCTTATGTGTTTATTAAATTTCAAAAAAAAAAGAGATTTTCAAAAAAAAAAAGAAGAAAATTTTCAAAAAAAATAAATCATCATGCATCATATTTTTAAGACACATGAAAAATTTCTATTTTACTCAGAAAAAGAATATAGACTGCTTGCACACTACGCGCACGTGACCGTACACTGCACACTACCTAACCCGGGGAAATCCTTGTCGCGGCCCGTTTGGTCTTATTACGCCTCTCGGTGCAAGCACAGGACTACCCAAACATCCCATGGAGCCTCGTGTCGACCATGCACTTGTCCGTGACACACTTTGTCCGAGACCCGGTTGGTTTTTAGTTTGGTCTGTGTCATGACTTGTCTGTGTATAGACCTTTCCTTTCAAGCCTTTGTCGGCATACCGACTCGATATCTTTCGGGGACCCTAATCAGTCGAAGTTCTGCCGGTTTTTTGCCGCAGACTTTGACCAAGATATTGGCCGGCGCCTTGACTTCGGCTCGGCGCACAAATTATACACGGACTCCCGGCATTGACACTTTGAGTCATCCAGGATTAATGATTATTCCATGCCTAATTACGGCTTAATTGACGACAAGTCAAGATCAATCGTGGACATTTATCGGTCAAATCATGCCGACTTTCTTGTCGAGCTCTCGGACATGATCTTGACTTTGACGTCAGCTTTGTCCGTAATTTACATCGAATGCTCGTTAAGACTCGATTACCCGCCGGACTTTGGGATCGTTTTTCTTTCGGTCGGTGGGACCCGCTTGCCCTATAGGACCACTCGCCGTTTGCATCCCACCCTGGGAGGTCGAAATACGGGTGGAATACGAGGGGCTTATAGACGTAGTGACGGGGCCCACCGATCCAGATCCAAAGGAGTTTGCGAAAAAGAAGAGCAATCTTTTCCAACCGATTAGGTTAATAAAACATGTTTTAAGTAAACGTGAACAAATAGCTGCATGTTGCATGAGCCCAAAGCCCAAACACCTACCCTCCTTCATTCCCGGACATACGAACCCTCGTGCCTTTTCCCCGCGGCTCCTCACAAAGGTTGGTTCCGGACACGGGTCATCGTTTGATTAGTTGGGAAGAGTCAGCGCGTCATCGGCTTCACCGTTTGTTCGGACTCGGGTTTGAGAATGTCTGCATCGGCCGGTAATGATTGGGACAACGTTGCTCGTCCTCCAAAATCCCTCGAACGGACTAGCATTGGATCAGGTTGGTAGAACAGATGAGACTTCGACATGAGGCTCAAATTGACGACCTTACGGGGTTATCGCAAGTCATGGTTTGACTATCGGTCTCAATTCCGATGGCACTTTTACCGCAAAGAAGGAAGAAGGTTCTCCTCCTCTTCTTAATCGTCCGGATACATCAAGATGCTACCCCAAGATTCCTATGTCTCCACCGCCGGGACTCCTGCCCGTCGACTTACACAGGGCAACTGGCCCCTAAACAAAGCAGTCCAAGGATGAAAGAGTTCGGCATACCGTCGGTTATCCCCTCTCAAAGTGATGATCCCGCAAATATCGGCTGGGTGATGAAGATCGAGAAACTTGATTGAAGAAATATGGTCAGCCATCAAAGCCACTGGAGGAACGCCCGGAACGGACGGCAAGCCTGGATTGAAGAGGCCACACGCCACTTCGGGACCTTAACAATCTCCCAAGCGGCGGGGCTACCTGAAGGACAAACATATGCCTGTTCCCAGGGACCTTAATACCTCTCATTATCCGGCGGAGTCCAACCACTCGCTTCCGAGATGAGCCCAAGCGCCAGATCTCCCGGACCGGTTCCACTCAAAGTCATTCCAAAGACCGCTCAACACGAGGTCCCAAATCCGCCACAGTAGTAGAACACATTTGGTGGGATATACGTGGCTTTGTCCCGATTGCCTTGAAAGGGACTATCAGAATTTGGATACACGAGGACCGTCCTCCTAAGAAGAAGAAAATTTCCTCCCGGCCAAAAATTGAAGGAGAGATTCGAGGCGGTGATACCGGTGTGGGTACGCTCGGGAGCCATGCAGGGGATTTGATTATTATGTACTCTACTCCGGCCAGTCTTCCCCCAAGCAAACGGGGTAGAAGAGCGAAAAAGCCTTGCTCAACGACGAGAATTGAGACTTTCGGACACCCCGAGAATCTTTGTGGACACAGGTAACTCTACGCCAATCGAAATCTATCCCCCACGGGAACGGCCAAAATTCGGTTTGTCCGGCTCAGAGTGCACACCAAACAAAGAAAGACCAACGCCGGTTTGGCGCTCCCACTCAATCAACATGTTGGCCAGGAAATGGCAACCACCACAAAAGCGACCTCGAAGTATAACCCGGGGCTTCGCAAAGGTTCTACCTCGCAAGAAAAAGCACGAAGTGGCGGCTTGATGACTCTCTATCCCGAGACAAGGATCAAATCTATGATCCCGCCTATATGGCAAAAGCATGATCACCTTCTGCGACGAAGATTTGCCAAGAGATGTCTCCCAACACAATGAAGCTTTGTACATCACCATTAAGCTCAACACCGTATCGCTCCACTGGAGTATTGGTGGACAACGGATCAGCCGTTAATGTCCTTCCCTCGGCATGATGCGGGCCTACGCATCAATGAAAGGCACATGATCCCATCTACCGGTCGGTCAAGGCCTATGATGGCACGTCCCGTCCCATCACGGGGACAGTGACTCGGAACTGCGGTACGAAACCCAAATGGTGCCGGCAAAGTTCCATGTAATGGATATCCCCCGAGTTCACGGCCCTATTAGGACGCCCTTGGTTACACCACATGAAAGCCATAGCCTCCACTCTTCATCAATGTGTCAAGTTCATTAACCGGCAAGGGACCTTGAAGTCATTAGGGGCGACAGGTTTCCTCATAGGGAACGAAGCCGAGACCAGTCACCAAGCATGCTCTTAGCCGGACAGGGGCTACCTCCTTCGAATCGACCCGAGGGACTATTGGGGGAAGTCTTATCAGAATCCCCCAGAATCCGGAGATGCCAATTATGTCAATGCACTTAAGCGAGCAGACTCCGAAGAAGTTCGATTCATCAAATTCGATTGTCATTTCCAACATTTGGAGGCATCTTTGGAAGGAAACATTGAACACCGCCATGATACGGGCACCAAATCCCCCGGTCCCTAATCACGGCTTTGTCACCATTCTTGAGCCCACTCTCGACCTGCCAAGCCGGGAAATTTTCATGATAAAGATCGGACAAGCATCGTCATACTCAACTTCCCGAAGCTATGAACGTCGTGTGGGACGTACTCCTTCTTGACTGCACTGCTAAGCCTTTCCGCTCAAGCATGGGGCATGAGATTTTTCCAAAGAAGACACCGAGACGCAATACATCCTTACATCTGGATTGAGCGGTCAGATTGTGACGAGATAGAAATCCCCCGAGTGAGAAAGACCCCTACATCCACATGCTCGGTTTTCGGCGCCGAACACAATTGATTACGGTTCGGACAAAGGAATGATAGCAATGGCGAGAAAGGAGGACGAGTAAACGAGACGGCCCGCAGTCATGAGATCACCGACGGCAATGCCGCTAAAGAATTGGGAAACTCTCTCGGGCCCGTCCGCGACGAAAGAAGAAATGATCACCAAACTTGGATTGGTCCCCCGTCCCTTTGTGTCAACCTTTGTAAAATCCTACGAGTCTCTCATTGTTGAGTTTGAGTCTTCCGAGTCGTCCGAGGGCCTCACGCTGAAGACCACGAAATTGTAGCCAATCTTTGTATTCCCTTTTATTCTCAATGAAATGACGAACCTTTCGAGTATCCCTTAATTGCCACTTTAACTAATGATGAATTAACTAATGATCTAAAAACGGTTAATAACGATTCACTAGATGAAGAAGCGGACACATTAAATGAACAATATATCAAAGAAATCTTTAAGCGGGTTGTCAGGAAGAGGAGAATCGAGCCCAAGCCGAAGAGATTTTGACAAGTGTGAATTTGGGAGGCTGCGGAAGAGCCTAAAGAGACGCAGATTGGTAGTTTCTTCGAAGGGGTGAAAGGGATGCCCTAATTGAGTTTGCTAAAAGAATTCGTGGATGTGTTCGCATGGTCCTATAAAGATATGCCGGGCCTCGATCCTTCCATAGTTGAGCACCGAATACCGCTCGACCCGGAAGTCAAGCCGGTAAAGCGAAGCTAAGAAGAATTAAGCCCGAATGGTCCCTACAAGTGAAGGAGGAGATAGAAAAGATGCTCGGGGCGGGGTTCATCGGGGTCATTGAATATCCTACATGGCTTTCCAACATAGTAACGGTGACCAAGGCCAACGGAAAGATCCGGTCTTTAAGCGTAGACTTCGAGACTTGAACAAAGCCGGTCAAAAGACGATTTCCCCCACGAACATCGACATTTTGGTAGATTCCACGGCCAACCATGAAGTTAAATCCTTCATCGACGGTTTTGCCGGTTACAACCAAATCAAAATGGCGAGAAGAGGATCAAGCCAAAACGGCCTTCACAACCCCTTGGGGCACCTGCGCTACACGGTCATGCCGTTCGGACTAAAGAATGCTTTGGGGCTACGTACCGGAGGGAAACTACGGCTACTGTTCCATGATATGATCCATAAAGAAATTGAGGTCTATGTGGACGACATGATAATACACTCCAGAGGATCAGATGGCCAACACTTTGTTGATTTGAGAAAATTCTTCGGCCGCCTCAGAGACCGCGACATGAGGCCGAGATCCGGCCAAATGCACCTTCGGTGTGAGATGAGGCAAGGTGCTAGGATTATATGGTGTGACGAGAACGGGGGATCGAAGTAGACCCTCAGAAAATCAAGGCGATAGTTGAAATGAAGCCACCCCGGACACTGACAGAAGTGAAATCCTTCATGGGAAGACTGCAATACATAAGCCGCTTTGTAAATCAGCTGACCTCAATCTGCGAGCCGATCTTCAAGTTGATGAAGAAAAATGCCTACACAGAATGGACTCCAGGATGTCAGCTCGCTTTTGAACAGATCAAGGTATACCTCGTGAATCCTCCGATTCTTTGCCCCCCACATCAGCAAAAGCCACTCTTGCTATATCTAACTGTCACGGATACAGCAATTGGGGCTATGCTAGCTCAAGAGAAGAAAGATTCCAAGGTCGAAAACGCCATCTATTTCGTGAGCAGAAAGCTTCAGGGAAGCGAACTCAATTACTCTGCTTGTGAAAAGACTTGCATGCGGAGTTTGGTCTCTGCAGGTAGTAGGAAAGTTGAAACACTACATGCGGTCTCATCCGATACATCTCTGCGTCTCAAGGATAGACCCCATCAAATATACGTTCGACAAGCCTTCCATCTCTATGAGGTTGGCAAAATGGTCATTCTTTTTGGCTGAATACGACATCACCTATTTTTCGAGGAAATCCGTAAAAGGACGTATAATGGCAGAACATTTGGCCGATTTCCCAAGTGATGAGTCCCGAGGACCTGAACCTCAATTTCCCGATGACGGAATCTTTGCTCTAGAAGGAGAAAACCGCTGGCAACTCTTCTTCGACGGGGCGTCAAACAAAAGGGGGAACGGAATAGGAATGCTTCTGGTCGATCCTACTGACGAACACACCCCCATAGCAGCAAGGTTGAACTTCGAGGTCACCAACAACGCCTTGGCTGAATATGAAGCTTGCATGTAAGCGGGTTGGAAGCCGCCCTTGAAAGAAATATCAAGGAATTGGAGGTGTATGGTGAACAAATAGCGCATGTTGCATGAGCCCAAAGCCCAAACACCTACCCTCCTTCATTCCCGAACATCTGAACCCTCGTGCCTTTTCCCCGCAGCTCCTCACAAAGGTTGGTTCCGGACACCGGGTCATCGTTTGATTAGTTGGGAAGAGTCAAGCGCGTCATCAGCTTCACCGTTTGTTCAGACTCCGGGTTTCAGAATGTCTGCATCAGCCGGTAATGATTGGGACAACGTCGCTCCGTCCTCCAAAATCCCTCAGACAGACTAGCATTGGATCCAGTTGGTAGAACAGATGAGACTTCGACATGAGGCTCAAATTGATGACCTTACGGGGTTATCGCAAGTCATGGTTTGACTATCGGTCTCAATTCCGATGGCACTTTTACCGCAAAGAAGGAAGAAGGTTCTCCTCCTCTTCTTAATCGTCAGGATACATCAAGATGCTACCCCAAGATTCCTATGTCTCCACCGCCGGGACTCGCCCGTCGACTTACGGGGCAGCGGCCCTAAACGACGATCGAAGGATGAAAGAGTTCGGCATACCGTCGGTTATCCCCTCTCAAAGTGATGATCCCGCAAATATCGGCTGGGTGATGAAGATCAGAAACAGTTGAAGAAATATGGTCGGCCATCAAAGCCCCGGAGGAACGCCGAGCAGACGGCAAGCCTGGATTGAAGAGGCCACACGCCACCGGGACCTTAACAATCTCCCAACCGACTGGGCTACCTGAAGGACAAACATATACTGTTCCCAGGACCTTAATACCTCTCATTATCGGCGGAGTCCAACCACTCGCTTCCAGATGAGCCCAACGCGAGATCTCCGGACCGGTTCCACTCAAAGTCATTCCAACACCGCTCAACCCGAGGTCCCAAATCCGCCACTGTAGTAGAACACATTTGGTGGGATATCTGTGACTGTCCCGACCGCCTTGAAAGGGACTATCATGGCTGGATACACGAGGACCGTCCTCCTAAGAAGAAGAAAATTTCCTCCCGGCCAAAAATTGAAGAAGGAGAGATTCGAGGCCGGTGATACCGGTGTGGGTACGCTCGGGGAGCCATGCGGGGATTTGATTATTATGTACTCTACTCCGGCCGGTCTTCCCCAAAGCAAACGGGGGTAGAAGAGCGAAAAGCCTCGCCAACGCAAATTGAGACTTTCGGACACCGGAATACCGTGGACCCGGTAACTCTACTGCCAATCAGAAATCTATCCCCCCACGGGAACGGCCAAAATTCAGTTTGTCCAGCTCCCGAGTGCACACCGACAAAGAAAGACCAACGCCAGTTTGGCGCTCCCACTCAATCAACATGTTGACCGGAAATGGCAACCACCACAAACGACCTCAGTATAACCCAGGGGCTTCAGCAAAGGTTCTACCTCGCAAGAAAAAAGCACGAAGTGACTGGCTTGATGACTCTCTATCCCGAGACAAGGATCAAATCTATGATCCCCACCTATATGGCAGCATGATCACCTTCTGCGACGAAGATTTGCCAAGAGATGTCTCCCAACACAATGAAGCTTTGTACATCACCATTAAGCTCAACACCGTATCGCTCCCTGGAGTATTGGTGGACAACGGATCAGCCGTTAATGTCCTTCCCCTCGGCATGATGCGGGCCCTACGCATCAATGAAAGGCACATGATCCCATCTACCGGTCGGCCAAGGCCTATGATGGCACGTCCCGTCCCATCGTAGGGACGGGACAACACTCGGAACTTCAGTACGAAACCCAAATGGTGCCGGCGAAGTTCCATGTAATGAATATCCTCGAGTTCACGTACCCTATTAGGACGCCCTTGGTTACACCACATGAAAGCCATAGCCTCCACTCTTCATCAATGTGTCAAGTTCATTAACCGGCAAGGGGACCTTGAAGTCATTAGGGGCGACAGTTTCCTCATAGGGAACGAAGCCGAGACCGTCACTAAGCATGCTCTTAGCCAGACACCGGGGCTACCTCCTTCGAATCGACCAAGGGACTATTGGGGGAAGTCTTATCAGAATCCCGAGAATCCGAGATGCCAATTATGTCAATGCACTTAAGCGGCAGACTCAGAAGAAGTTCGATTCATCAAATTCGATTGTCATTTCCAACATTTGGAGGCATACTTGGAAGGAAACATTGAACACCGCCATGATACAGCCCCACAATCCCCGGTCCCTAATCACGGCTTTGTCACCATTCTTCAGCCCACTCTCACCACCTGCCAAGCCAGAAATTTTCATGATAAAGATCGACAAGCATCGTCATACTCAACTCGAAGCTATGAACGTCGTGTGGGATGTACTCATGGCCGAGGCACTGCTAAGCCTTTCCGCTCAAGCATGGGGCATGAGATTTTTCAGCGGCACAGGAGACGCAATACATCCTTACATCTGGATTGAGCGGTCGGATTGTGACGAGATAGAAATCCCGAGGTGAGAAAGACCCCTACATCCACATGCTCGGTTTTCGGGCGCCGAACACAATTGATTACGGTTCGAGACAAAGGAATGATAGCAATGATCGAGAAAGGAGGACGAGAAACGAGACGGCCCCAGAGTCATGAGATCACCGACAAAGAATGCCGCTAAAGAATTGGGAAACTCTCTCGGGCCATCCGCGACCAAAGAAGAAATGATCACCAAACTTGGATTGGTCCCCGTCCCTTTGTGTCAACCTTTGTAAAATCCTCCGAGTCTCTCATTGTTGAGTTTGAGTCTTCCGAGTCGTCAGGGCCTCACGCCCAAGACCACGAAATTGTAGCCAATACCTTGTATTCCCTTTTATTCTCAATGAAATGACGAACCTTTACGAGTATCCCTTAATTGCCACTTTAACTAATGATGAATTAACTAATGATCTAAAACGGTTAATAACGATTCACTAGATGAAGAAGCGGACACATTAAATGAACAATATATCAAAGAAATCTTTAAGCGGGTTGTCAGGAAAGAGGAGAATCGAGCCCAAGCCGCCGAAGAGATTTTGACAAGTGTGAATTTGGGAGCTGCGGAAGAGCCTAAAGAGACGCAGATTGGTAGTTTCTTCGAAGGGACTGAAAGGGATGCCCTAATTGAGCCGCTAAAAGAATTCGTGGATGTGTTCGCATGGTCCTATAAAGATATGCCAGGCCTCGATCCTTCCATAGTTGAGCACCGAATACCGCTCGACCCGGAAGTCAAGCCGATAAAGCGAAGCTAAGAAGAATTAAGCCCGAATGGTCCCTACAAGTGAAGGAGGAGATAGAAAAGATGCTCGGGCGGGGTTCATCGGGGTCATTGAATATCCTACATGGCTTTCCAACATAGTAACGGTGACCAAGGCCAACGGAAAGATCCGGTCTTTGCGTAGACTTGAGAGACTTGAACAAAGCCGGTCAAAAGACGATTTCCCGCCAAACATCGACATTTTGGTAGATTCCACGGCCAACCATGAAGTTAAATCCTTCGTCGACGGTTTTGCCGGTTACATAACCAAATCAAAATGGCGAGAAGAGGATCGAAGCCAAAACGGCCTTCACAACCCCTTGGGGCACCTACTGCTACACGGTCATGCCGTTCGGACTAAAGAATGCTGGGGCTACGTACCGAGAGGAAAACTACGGCTACTGTTCCATGATATGATCCATAAAGAAATTGAGGTCTATGTGGACGACATGATAATACACTCCAGAGAGGATCGGATGGCCAACACTTTGTTGATTTGAGAAAATTCTTCGGCCGCCTCCGAGACCACGACATGAGGCCCGAATCCAGCCAAATGCACCTTCGGTGTGAGATGAGGCAAGGTGCTAGGATATATGGTGACGAACGGGGGATCAAGTAGACCCTCGAGAAAATCAAGGCGATAGTTGAAATGAAGCCACCGGACACCGACGAAGTGAAATCCTTCATGGGAAGACTGCAAGACACAAGCCGCTTTGTAAATCAGCTGACCTCAATCTGCGAGCCGATCTTCAAGTTGATGAAGAAAAATGCCTACACAGAATGGACTCCAGGATGTCAGCTCGCTTTTGAACAGATCAAGGTATACCTCGTGAATCCTCCGATTCTTTGCCCCCCACATCAGCAAAAGCCACTCTTGCTATATCTAACTGTCACGGATACAGCAATTGGGGCTATGCTAGCTCAAGAGAAGAAAGATTCCAAGGTCGAAAACGCCATCTATTTCGTGAGCAGAAAGCTTCAGGGAAGCGAACTCAATTACTCGCTTGTGAAAAGACTTGCGCAGTTTGAGTGCAGGTAGTAGGAAAGTTGAAACACTACATGCAGTCTCATCCGATACATCTCGTCTCAAGGATAGACCCCATCAAATATCTGTTCGACAAGCCTTCCATCTCTATGAGGTTGGCAAAATGGTCATTCTTTTTGGCTGAATACGACATCACCTATTTTTCGAGGAAATCCGTAAAAGGACGTATAATGGCAGAACATTTGGCCGATTTCCCAAGTGATGAGTCAGAGGACTGAACCTCAATTTCCCGATGACGGAATCTTTGCTCTAGAAGGAGAAAACCGCCGGGTAACTCTTCTTCGACGGGGCGTCAAACAAAAGGGGGAACGGAATAGGAATGCTTCTGGTCGATCCTACTGATGAACACACCCCCATAGCAGTAAGGTTGAACTTCGAGGTCACCAACAACGCTGCTGAATATGAAGCTTGCATAGCCGGGTTGGAAGCCGCCCTTGAAAGAAATATCAAGGAATTGGAGGTGTATGGTGAACAAATAACTGCATGTTGCATGAGCCCAAAGCCCAAACACCTACCCTCCTTCATTCCCAGACATCTGAACCCTCGTGCCTTTTCCCCCGCAGCTCCTCACAAAGGTTGGTTCCGGACACCGGGTCATCGTTTGATTAGTTGGGAAGAGTCAAGCGCGTCATCAGCTTCACCGTTTGTTCAGACTCCGGGTTTCAGAATGTCTGCATCAGCCGGTAATGATGGGGACAACGTCGCTCCGTCCTCCAAAATCCCTCAGACAGACCAGCATTGGATCCAGTTGGTAGAACAGATGAGACTTCGACATGAGGCTCAAATTGATGACCTTCTGGGGGTTGTCGCAAGTCATGGTTTGACTATCAGTCTCAATTCCGATGGCACTTTTACCGCAAAGAAGGAAGAAGGTTCTCCTCCTCTTCTTAATCGTCCCGGATACATCAAGATGCTACCCCAAGATTCCTATGTCTCCACCGCCGGGACTCCTGCCCGTCGACTTACAGGGCAACTGGCCCCCAAACAGCAGTCAAGGATGAAAGAGTTCGGCATACCGTCAGTTATCCCCTCTCAAAGTGATGATCCCGCAAATATCAGCCTGGGTGATGAAGATCAGAAAGCTTGATTGAAGAAATATGGTCGGCCATCAAAGCCCTGGAGGAACGCTGGAAACGTACGGCAAGCCTGGATTGAAGAGGCCACACGCCACTTCGGGACCTTAACAATCTCCCAGCGGCGGGGCTACCACGAAGGACAAACATATGCCTGTTCCCGGGACCTTAATACCTCTCATTATCCGGCGGAGTCCAACCACTCGCTTCCAGATGAGCCCAACAGCCAGATCTCCGGACCGGTTCCACTCAAAGTCATTCCAAGACCGCTCAACCCGAGGTCCCAAATCCGCCACCGCCCGTAGAACACATTTGGTGGGATATCTCGTGACTGTCCGATCGCCTTGAAAGGGACTATCATGACCGGATACACGAGGACCGTCCTCCTAAGAAGAAGAAAATTTCCTCCCAAAGAAAAATTGAAGGAGAGATTCGAGGCCGGTGATACCGGTGTGGGTACGCTCGGGGAGCCATCTGGGATTTGATTATTATGTACTCTTACTCCAGCCTCTTCCCCAAAGCAAACGGGGGTAGAAGAGCGTAAAAGCCTTGCACAACGACTGAAATTGAGACTTTCGGACACCGTAATACCGTGGACCCGGGTAACTCTACCGCCAATCGAAATCTATCCCCCACGGGAACGGCCAAAATTCGCTTTGTCCAGCCTCCCGAGTGCACACCGACAAAGAAAGACCAACGCCGGTTTGGCCATGCTCCCACTCAATCAACATGTTGACCGGAAATGGCAACCACCACAAACGACCTCGGTATAACCCGGGGCTTCAAAGAAAGGTTCTACCTCGCAAGAAAAAGCACGAAGTGACCGGCTTGATGACTCTCTATCCCGAGACAAGGATCAAATCTATGATCCCCACCTATATGGCAAAGCATGATCACCTTCGCGACGAAGATTTGCCAAGAGATGTCTCCAACACAATGAAGCTTTGTACATCACCATTAAGCTCAACACCGTATCGCTCCTCGGAGTATTGGTGGACAACGGATCAGCCGTTAATGTCCTTCCCCTCAGCATGATGCGGGCCCTACGCATCAATGAAAGGCACATGATCCCATCTACCCGGTCAGTCAAGGCCTATGATGGCACGTCCCGTCCCATCATGGGGACAGTGACTCTGGAACTCTGGTACGAAACCCAAATGGTGCCAGCGAAGTTCCATGTAATGGATATCCCCTCCGAGTTCACAGCCCTATTAGGACGCCCTTGGTTACACCACATGAAAGCCATAGCCTCCACTCTTCATCAATGTGTCAAGTTCATTAACCGGCAAGGGGACCTTGAAGTCATTAGGGGCGACAGTTTCCTCATAGGGAACGAAGCCGAGACCGTCACCAAGCATGCTCTTAGCCAGACACCGGGGCTACCTCCTTCGAATCGACCAAGGGACTATTGGGGGAAGTCTTATCAGAATCCCCCAGAATCCGGAGATGCCAATTATGTCAATGCACTTAAGCGAGCAGACTCCGAAGAAGTTCGATTCATCAAATTCGATTGTCATTTCCAACATTTGGAGGCATACTGGAAGGAAACATTGAACACCGCCATGATACAGGCCCACAAATCCCCGGTCCCTAATCACAGCTTTGTCACCATTCTTCAAACCCACTCTCTGACCCTGCCAAGCCAGGAAATTTTCATGATAAAGATCGACAAGCATCGTCATACTCAACTCGAAGCTATGAACGTCGTGTGGGATGTACTCATGGCTGAACTGCCTGCTAAGCCTTTCCGCTCAAGCATGGGGCATGAGATTTTTCCAGCAGCACACCGAGACGCAATACATCCTTACATCTGGATTGAGCGGTCAGATTGTGACGAGATAGAAATCCCCAGAATTGAGAAAGACCCCTACATCCACATGCTCAGTTTTCAGGCGCCGAACACAATTGATTCTGGTTCAGACAAAGGAATGATAGCAATGATCGAGAAAGGAGGACGAAACGAGACAGCCCCCGAGTCATGAGATCACTGACAGCAATGCCGCTAAAGAATTGGGAAACTCTCTCAGGCCCGTCCGCGACCAAAGAAGAAATGATCACCAAACTTGGATTGGTCCCCCGTCCCTTTGTGTCAACCTTTGTAAAATCCTCTGAGTCTCTCATTGTTGAGTTTGAGTCTTTCGAGTCGTCCGAGGGCCTCACGCCTGAAGACCACGAAATTGTAGCCAATACTGTATTCCCTTTTATTCTCAACGAAATGACGAACCTTTCCGAGTATCCCTTAATTGCCACTTTAACTAATGATGAATTAACTAATGATCTAAAAACAGTTAATAACGATTCACTAGATGAAGAAGCGGACACATTAAATGAACAATATATCAAAGAAATCTTTAAGCAAAGTTGTCCGGAAAGAGGAGAATCGAGCCCAAGCCGCCGAAGAGATTTTGACAAGTGTGAATTTGGGAACTGGAAGAGCCTAAAGAGACGCAGATTGGTAGTTTCTTCGAAGGGACCGAAAGGGATGCCCTAATTGAGCCGCTAAAAGAATTCGTGGATGTGTTCGCATGGTCCTATAAAGATATGCCAGGCCTCGATCCTTCCATAGTTGAGCACCGAATACCGCTCGACCTTAAGTCAAGCCGCAAGCAAGCTAAGAAGAATTAAGCCCGAATGGTCCCTACAAGTGAAGGAGGAGATAGAAAAGATGCTCAGTATGTGGTTCATCAGGGGTCATTGAATATCCTACATGGCTTTCCAACATAGTAACGGTGACCAAGGCCAACGGAAAGATCCCAGATCGCGTAGACTTGAGAGACTTGAACAAAGCCACCCAAAAGACGATTTCCCCACACGAACATCGACATTTTGGTAGATTCCACGGCCAACCATGAAGTTAAATCCTTCGTCGACGGTTTTGCGGTTACAACCAAATCAAAATGGCGTAAGAGGATCAAGCCAAAACGGCCTTCACAACCCCTCGGGGCACCTACGCTACGGCCATGCCGTTCGGACTAAAGAATGCCGGGGCTACGTACCGAGAGGAAACTACGGCTACTGTTCCATGATATGATCCACAAAGAAATTGAGATCTATGTGGATGACATGATAATACACTCCAGAGGATCAGATGGCCAACACTTTGTTGATTTGAAAAAATTCTTCGGCCGCCTCTGAGACCACAGCATGAGACTGAATCCAACCAAATGCACCTTCGGTGAGATGAGAGCAAGGTGCTAGGATATATGGTGACAGAACGGGGATCGAAGTAGACCCTCGAAAATCAAGGCGATAGTTGAAATGAAGCCACCAGGACACCGACAAGTGAAATCCTTCATGGGAAGGCTGCAATACATAAGCCGCTTTGTAAATCGGTGACCTCAATCTGCGAGCCGATCTTCAAGTTGATGAAGAAAAATGCCTACACAGAATGGACTCCAGGATGTCGGCTCGCTTTTGAACAGAGATCAAGGTATACCTCGTGAATCCTCCGATTCTTTGCCCCCACATCGGCCAAAAGCCACTCTTGCTATATCTAAGCATCACTGGATACAGCAATTGGGGCTATGCTAGCTCAAGAGAAGAAAGATTCCAAGGTCGAAAACGCCATCTATTTCGTGAGCAGAAAGCTTCAGGGAAGCGAACTCAATTACTCTGCTTGTGAAAAGACTTGCGCAGGTTTGGTCTGGGTAGTAGGAAAGTTGAAACACTACATGCAGTCTCATCCGATACATCTCGTCTCAAGGATAGACCCCATCAAATATCTGTTCGACAAGCCTTCCATCTCTATGAGGTTGGCAAAATGGTCATTCTTTTTGGCTGAATACGACATCACCTATTTTTCGAGGAAATCCGTAAAAGGACGTATAATGGCAGAACATTTGGCCGATTTCCCAAGTGATGAGTCCCGAGGACCTGAACCTCAATTTCCCGATGACGGAATCTTTGCTCTAGAAGGAGAAAACCGCTGGCAACTCTTCTTCGACGGGGCGTCAAACAAAAGGGGGAACGGAATAGGAATGCTTCTGGTCGATCCTACTTGTGAACACACCCCATGCGATAAGGTTGAACTTCGAGGTCACCAACAACGCCGAATATGAAGCTTGCATAGCCGGGTTGGAAGCCGCCCGTGAAAGAAATATCAAGGAATTGGAGGTGTATGGTGACTCTGACCTCATCATCAATCAGGTCTCTAACAAATGGAAGACCATAGACCCGGTCTACGTAAATATCACACTTACATGGAAGAGCTAGTAACTCAATTCAAGGAGATCGGCTTTCATTACTTGCCCAGAGATCGCAACAGTTGCGGATGCTCCGGCAACGCTAGCCTCCTCGTTGAAATATCCGAAGGGAAGTCAGTCAAACCATTCGAGTCGGGAGAAGAGAAAATCCCGCTTATTGCTTTGAAATCGAAGCAGAAGCCGAACCGGCCAATGATTCCTGGTACACTCAGATCTACCAATACCTGAAGGATGGCGAGGCCTCTTTCAAAAATGAAGATGGGGAATATAAAGAAGGAATCAAAGCAAAGAGCCTCTCAGCCCTGAAACGACTTGCCTCCCACTATGTTCTTTTGGGAAATATGCTATACAAGAAGCGTTATCAAGGCCCCCTCCTGCGATGCATCGGCAAACAAGAGGATACGGAACTCATGAGAAAGATACACGGTGGTACCTGCGGCCCCCACATGAATGCTCGAGCCACGATGCAAATCATGCGAGAATGGGGTACTTTTGGATCTCCATGGAAACCAGGCGCATCCAATTCGTCAAGAGGCTGCGACAAATGTCGGCGATACTCAAATCTTAATCATTTGCCTCCTCATGAGTTATCTTGCATGACAACCCCTTGGCCTTTCGTCACTTGGGGAATTGATGTCATAGGCAAAATCACGCCACCCGAGGGCAGCGACGGCCACGGAATTCGTCTTGGTAGGCGTGGACTATTTCACCAAGTGGGTTGAAGCCAAGTCCTACAAAATCCTCAACTCAAGGAAAGTAGCCCTCTTCATCAAAGAGAACATCATATGCGGATACGGGTTGCCGGCGAAATCATCTCGAGATAATGGATCCCACTTCGAAGGGGAATGTGACGAGGTTCTTTGGCGAGAATTCCGAATAACCCGTCACAAGTCATCTCCTTACGGGCCCCAAACCAACGGAGCCGTCGAGGCGGCAAACAAGACTTTGGAAAACATCATCCGGAAAATGGCTGTCCAAGGCGAGATTGGCCCGATAAGTTACACTGGCACTGCGGGGCTCACAGAACATCAGTCGAACGGCAGGCGGGAAACACCGTTTGCCCTCACATACGGAATGGAAGCCGTACTCCCAATCGAGCTAGAAATCCCTCGCTCAGGTGTGCCGCTAGAAAGCCGGATCAACGAGGTCGAATGGCTCGAGTCGCCATGATGAATTGGCCTGCTAGATGAACAGCCGATTGAAAGCAATGGAACACATCCGAGCCTACCAAGGAAGAATGGCGGAGCCTTTGACAAGAAAGTAAAGCATCGGGAGATCCGAGAAGGGATCTCGTTTTGAAAGAAAAGCCCCGGTCCGTATCAACCCCCTCGGCAAATGGGAGCTGTGCAGGTCGGGCCATACGTCGTCCGAGAAGATCTTCTCAGGAGGAGCCATGCAACTTGCGGACCTCGACGGAAATCCCTTTGTACACCCGAGTGAATGGTGACAAAGGCTGCGCAGATACTACGCGTAAAAAAAAAAAAAAAGAAACAAAAAAAAAGAGTGCTAAAAGAGTAATACCCAACTAGGTTGAAAACCCGAAAAGGGTGGCCTAGGTAAAAAACAGGGTTGCACAAAAAAAAAAAACAAAAAAAAAAAACAAAAAAAAAAAACAAAAAAAAAAAAAAAAACAAAAACAAAAAAAAAAAAAAAACAAACAAAAAAACAAAAAAAATCGTAGGGTTGAACTACGAAGACCTGAGCTCCTCAAAATGAGGGGAACGTAGGCAGCCGGAAACGGTTCGGTCTAAAGCACAAATAAAAGTCAAAATCTGACATCAATACAATTGATCAGGCCATGAAAGCGTCTCGAAAAACTCTGAAGCAATTCAAATATTCATTACAAGTTAAAAACTTTTTGATGAGTCTAAGCCCGGTTCATTCTTACAACTGGCAACCTGCTAAAAGAAAACTAAGATACGTAATCAAACTAATGTGTCTGCTACGACAAGAAAGGGATACTCGGAAACCTCAGAGTCACACCAAGCCACTCGAACTGGCCTCTCCCCTCTTCTTCCCCCTTCGAGTCTTCTTCTTCTGAACAGGAAAAATGTCGGTCTTCCTCCTACCGAGCTCTGGTATAGGAACAGGATCTATCAAACCAGCCTCTGTCAGGGCCTTAGTAGCCCTAGCATTATCTCTCATCTCCTGTACCCGGGCTGGTAAAGTAGGAGTCCTCCTCTCTTGTCTCTTGACATAAGCCTCATAGTCGGTCACAGCGTCTCCGCTCCTGTCATGAGGGTTGGCCCTCGCCTCGGCCCTCCTCCTCTCAGAAATTGTCAGGTCCTCCGCACCCACAATGGCCTCATGCCGTCTCAAAATAGCCATCTGAGTCTCTCCCAAATGCCTCTCGTACCAATCCAGGTACCAAGTGGTCGTGGAACAGGTCTTGGACGCCCGAGGATAACCCGAGGAGGAAAGACGTCATACCTCCATGCTCGGGAAAGAAAGGAAAACACCGAAGGATCATCCATAGAAACAGGAGCCACCACCCCTGGTGGCTATATCATCGAAGTCCTCCAAAGGAACTCGCTCCAAGCCGAGCTTGTCTTAGAACCAAGGACGGAATATAGAAGCCGGACCGAGAAAGCCCGGAAGCATGACCACATGAGACCCGTCCCGAAGCACTCTGCGAGTCTCCACCCGCCAACAAGGCGCGACCATCGATATCTTCGTCGGTGACCAGCCATCCAACGCTCCCATGAGCCACGATCATCAAAATCTACTGACCCCTCTCTGGCGAATGTCCAAGGCTTCGATCATATCGGAGTCTCCCGAAGAATCCCCAAGCGCTCCATCGGCCACAGAGTCAAGAGGAAGCGGGCTGCCCCGTGCATATACCGTCTCCGTAGCTTGACTATCGAGAGCATGGAAAGTCTCCCCCAAGATCAAAGGTACAACATCTCTGCCCAAGCGACAATGAACGACTACATCCAGCAGAGACCGATGACAGATCCCAAAAGAATAGACCATGAACAAGGTCCCAAACATGCAAAGTGCAAAGGCATCCCAATAGGCATCGTCAAGCAAGCCTAAGCCCCTAAACCTATTAGGGAGACCGAAAATATCAAAATGATCAGGACCACAGATCATACCTTGCGCTTTCTCCGGGGAAAGATGAAGGAGGTTGCACAATCTGTCAACGAAAGAAGCCCCTCCAGGCAAAGGAACCGCTATCTCCTCCACCTCCGGGCCACCAAGCAAAGCCCGAAATTCTTCCACGGTCGGAACAACCTCATTGTAAGAAAGGCAAAAATCATGCCTTCTGGTATCCCAAAATGATGAAGAAGCTCTCAAGAGGTCGTAGTCCGGAACCAATTCTTTGAGGGACCACAAACACTTCACCTTGTACCTTTCTTCAAAGAATGACCTCCTCTCATGCATAATCTCCCGAGACCACTCTTTAGTAATCAATCGGAGTCCCCAGCGGTCGACGTCTGCTCCCGGTCCCTCTTGCGGCTCGGGCCCGCCTCCTCAAGAGCCATGAAGATCTCAGGCTCAGAATCATCGTCCTCGTCCCCGGAAGAAGGCTCATCAGAACCAACCGGCACGCTCTGATAGGGCAAGCCAAGATCTGCGAAGAAATCATATCCGAAGGTGAAAGCGTCAGACTCCTGGACGTGCAAAGAAGATCCACCATGCTGCCAGACGTGTCCCTGCCCGTAAGGATCTCCGAGAATGACGTGGTCCGAAGGTAGTACCGCGCGAGGATCAAGGAGAGGAGAAAGAGGAGTCTCGGAAGAAGTCTCTGAAGGAATAGGGGAAGCCTCCCGCCTGACAGGCGCCGGCCGTGGTCGCCTCGCTCTAGCCTGAGGAGCCCCACAAGCAACCATCCTCCTGATAAATCTCTTAGCCCCGATCACTTGTTTCGTCAGCCTCTCCACGACCACCTCCGAAAACTGCACGAAAGCAAAAGCGTCAGAAACAGTTGAAGTGAAAAATGATGACAGGAAAGAAAAGAAAAGACAAAAGCAAAAGAAAGAAAGGTGGAAAAGAGAAGCCGTACCTTCATACCCGGACGAGGCCGGAAAGCTCGTGGAAGCCGCTCAGGCTGAGGGATCTGCACCCTCAATCGGACCCCATCATGGACATATGAAAAGTCCGTCCGAGGGTACCGCGGGACCCCTAACCCCTCTCTATCCAGAACCTGGGGCGTCCTCAGCCTCCTCAAGACAAATACTGGATATGGCTCAATCGCCACAAATGCCGAGAAATGCTGGCCGGCTCGGTAATCATCCCCGGCGGTAAAACGTAAGACCGATCTCCCCGAGAAAGATAACGAGATCCCGTATCTTTCATCAAAATCACCAAACGGCAGTCAAACGTAAGACCGATCTTCCCGAGAAAGATAACGAGATCCCGTATCTTTCATCAAAATCATTCCACGACAGTCAAACGTAAGACCGATTTCCCCGAGAAAGATAACGGAATCCCGTATCTTTCATCAAAATTATCCCCCGGCAGTCAAACGTAAGACCGATTTCCCCGAGAAAGATAACGGATCCCGTATCTTTCATCAAAATCATTCCCCGGCAGTCAAACGTAAGACCGATCTTCCCGAGAAAGATAACGAGATCCCGTATCTTTCATCAAAATCATTCCACGGCAGTCAAATGTAAGTCCGATTTCCCTGAGAAAGATAACGGAATCCCGTATCTTTCATCAAAATCACCAACGGCAGTCAAACGTAAGACCGATCTTCCCGAGAAAGATAACGAGATCCCGTATCTTTCATCAAAATCATTCCACGGCAGTCAAACGTAAGACCAATTTCCCCGAGAAAGATAACGGAATCCCGTATCTTTCATCAAAATTACCCCCGGCAGTCAAACGTAAGACCGATTTCCCCGAGAAAGATAACGGAATCCCGTATCTTTCATCAAAATCATTCCCCGGCAGTCAAACGTAAGACCGATTTCCCCGAGAAAGATAACGGAATCCCGTATCTTTCATCGAAATCATTCCCCGGCAGTCAAACGTAAGACCGATTTCCCCGAGAAAGATAACGGAATCCCGTATCTTTCATCAAAATCATTCCCCGGCAGTCAAACGTAAGACCGATTTCCCCGACAAATACGTTCCGATTTTTCCAAAGAAAGGCTAACAAAGTCCCCAGCAAAGTTAACAGAATCCCAAAAGCCAACGAAATCTCGAGTAGAATTCGAACTACGATTGGCTTGATTCCTCTTAAGGATACGTAGGTAGCCTACTATAGGTCCAGCCCCCCGACCAAAATGGTCACCCTCTCCTTCGGCAGCAGACGAAGTCCACCGAAAGGCCTTTTCAAATTAAGGTTCGAGGCACCTAAAAAGCCATCATCATCCAGGTCCGAGGCACCTAAAATGCCATCATCATCCAGGTCCGAGGCACCTAAAATGCCATCATCTCCAAAGGTCCGAGGCACCTAAAACGCCATCATCATCAAGGTCCGAGGCACCTAAAACGCCATCATCATCAAGGTCCGAGGCACCTAAAATGCCATCTTCAAGGTTCGAGGCACCTAAAATGCCATCATCTCCAGGGTCAAAGACCCGAACTACGACTGGCTTGATTCCTCTTAAGGATACGTAGGTAGCCTATCATTAGCTTCAGCCATCCGACCGAAAATGGTCATTCCTATCCCCAGCAGAGCGGATAGTCATCAAACCTAAAATGGTCATTCCTATCCCCAGCAGAGCGGATAGCCGTCAGACCGAAAATGGTCATCTCTTATCCCCAGCAGAGTTTCTTTCCAGCAACCGACTGTAGAACTCGCTCATCAGGTTCGAGGCACCTAAAACGCCATCATCTCCAGGGTCAAAGACCCGAACTACGGCCGGCTTGATTCCTCTAAAGGATACGTAGGTAGCCTATTAAATAGGTTCAGCCACTCAATCACTTGATCACCCTGCCAAATATGGAGCCTTACTCTTATCGACGACCCCGCTTCCTTCGAAAGCGCCGTCGCCGAGGGGCTACTGCAAGTGCTCCAATTTGAGCTTGTTAGTATTTTCGTTAGAAAATTAACGAAAGTTATAACATTCCTAACAATTCCTAACATTTCTAACATTTCTAACAAAGCAAGGGCAAAGTGGGCATTGTTATTTAAGGATAAACCAAGGAAAGGAATCAAAAAAGCAAAAGAAATAAGAAAAACCAAAAATAGAAATGGCTGGAACAAAAACTGGCTGTTTAATTTGAATTTTCAAAAGATTATTCCTTGTGTCCAAAGCCCAGACGGCATTTAATGAACGATGCTGCACGCCGTCAACCCTATCCGCGCGGACATCATTGCCATTTTCGAGAGGGCTATAAATTAAGCCCTCAGTCTCAAAAAAAAAAAAAAAAAAAAAAAGAGAACACAATTCACAGTTGCACCTTGGCGAAAATACTTGAGAAAATAGTGAGAATTCCCTTGAATTGTCACTCTTTTCTCTTGATTATCTTCCCAAATCTCACTCACTCACTATCATATTCAAAGCCTCAAACACTCTTACATTCAAAGCCAAAGCTCCAAAACACAAAGAATATAGGTATAACCTCCCTTTTCTTACTCTAAATCTCTCATCCATGCATGCATTTTCAAGCTACAAAATGTAGTTCATTCATCTTCTTGTCTTAGATCCAAGAAGATCACCATGGAAGTTCATCTCCATGGATGATCTTCTACAAGGATCAACATTATTTTCAAAGTGTTCTTACTTTTTTCCAAAGAAAACACATTTTCAAAACCCTAAAAATCATTTTCATACATCAAATCTCATTTTCAAAGGATAAAATTCCCCTTCCCAAGCAAATGAAATGCTTAGTCCTAATGTACTCCAAGGATGGTTTGATATAGTTGATTCACCACTAAAATGTCAAGTGATCACTAATCAAAACCTAGGGAAATGGGGACAAGCATGGATGCCAAACCCCCTTTAAAACCACATTTTCTTTCTTGAGAAGTTGCTGTCCAGTAGCAATTTTCTAAGGCCCCAGTCCATGGTCTAAATTTTTGGACACAGATAAACTTGGAATTTGTTGTTGATTACAAAACACTTTTTGTAGCAAACATCCAGATATTTCCAGACATATTTTTATTTTATTTTTTTTGTGAGTAAAACTCCCTTTTTCAAATTTTCTTTTGAAGGTCAGATCACCAGTCTCTGGGAGTCCAGATCTCATATCTGAGATTTCCAGAGGGTTTTGGGTCCTCAAATCTTCTCTAAAATGGAAAATTATTCCACAGAAATCTTATTTAAGGTGTCTGGAACAACTTTCATTCTCTGAGTTTTCTCAGATTATGAAGTTTTGAGGCCCTTAAATCTATTTCAAAATCAAGTGTCCACTGCCTTTTTCATTCTGGCAGAAGTGTTCTTCAACTTCCAAAAATCTTTTGAGTACCAAAACTCTACCCAAAAATCACACCAAAAATCATGGGATCTGTCCAAAGTCTAATAAAGAATTCCCAATTTTTACTTTTCTGAGTTTCAACTTATTTTGGCCAAAACACACACACATACACACACATAAATGATTTTCAGCTTGGAAGACTCGTTTTACGAGGCATTCCGGGTGCACACTAACGTCCTTCCCGGCATGTAACGTGACCTCCGAACCCAAATCTCTAATCTCGGGCATTTTTCAAAGTTTTGGCCCTTAAAACAAAAATGGCGTGGCGACTCCATTTTCCGGTTTTATTTGGTTTTCAAAGAAACGAAAAATCGAATTTTCCCGCGAATGGCACATCATCACACCTGGTCCTGGGCAAAAGAAGCCGTGCGGCTTGGAACCTTGTCTGAATTGATTTTTTTCAAATAAAATCATGGAAGGGACTTTTCATTTCATTTTCACCCTAAACTTGTCCCAACTGATCCCAAAGCATATTTTTGACCAAAAAATCACTGAGTCCGATCATTTGCCATGGAAAAACCAGTCCGATTGCAAAAGGGAAAAAGAGATCGTTTTATGTCCGATCTTCAATCTTGAATGAGAAACAACTTTCAATCTCATAAGGGGTTGTTTGACAACGCCTTCAAGATCAAGTCTTTATGGCATTTGAAGGATCTCCCGCCCGATTGGGACCTTTTGAGAGCAGCAGCGAGGTTTTGGGACGTCCGGAGACATGTTTACTGCTTTTCTTACAATGAAATCGTCCCAACCTTTGAAGACTTCCGGGCATTGATTGGGGGTCCAGAAATTGAAGCCAACTCGATTCCTTCGACCGGGGACGTACCAGTGACCGTAAAGTTGGCATCTTTTCTACAAATTTCTTCGGAAGAAGTCGAGGAGATGATGATAGCCCCTGACAGGATCGACATTTCTGATATCCGAGCAGGTTTGGGTCTCCAGATACGGCTGCGACCACAGTGGCTATGGATGCCTTTATCCTCTGCGTGTTCTCTTTTCTGTTTACTGCCGAGTCTTTCGGGGTCTGCCATGGTGACCTTTTGGACATGGTCAGAGATTGCAGGGCTGGGAAAGATATTGTCCCACTGATTCTGGGGGAGACACTGCTGAATGTACGCTCGCCGAAAAATATGTAAAATGGGAGTCGCCACGCTGTTTTAAAGGAAACATTGAAAACCTTTTTGAAATGAGAAAATGGGTTCAGGGGTCAGATTACGTGTTGGGAAGAACCGAGAGTTCACCCAACACGCCTCGTAATTGAGTCTTTCAATGTTCAACATCCAATTCGTTCGATAAGTGTGTGCAAATGTGTGTGACAAAATATGTGATGAAATGCATATAAGTGCTTTGTTTTATTGATCAACAGAGAGAGAACAACTTGTGAACCATTTGGTAAGGGAGGCCACATCCCATTTACAATGATGATAAACATATTAGAACTGAAATGTCCTCTGTAAATGGCTTGTTATGTCGCACTACACAGGACCAGGCATAGCCAATTGTGTCATGCGACACATTGTGCCATTTCCAGTGGACTTAACAAGCTTGAAACTGCAAAGGAACCAAAAGATGATCTCAACCAAAATCAACAAATTACACAGCCATGAGATAACGGAAATCAACACAATCACTTCAAATGAGTGTGGATATTGACGATCCACACTCTACTTTGAGTGACAAGTAAATCAGATGAACGAATTACAACTGAAATGATAGCTTCTGTAGAGTGGCTAGTTATGTAGCACGGCTCAGAACATGGCTTGGCCAGTTCTGTCGCGTGACATAACAGGCCACCTGCAGAGGCTTTTACAATGGATCAATTGCAGATGAAATGAAGGAAATAGAAGATCAAATGGTACCAAAACAGATCACATAGATCACAGAACATTATATTAGCACTCAGTCATTCAAGTGAGTGTGGATATGGGGAGATCCACACTCCCTTGATGATCAAATCATAATTGCATTCAAATTAAACCATGAACATGAAGTAATTATGGAACAACGAGA
The DNA here is from genome assembly GCA_022495995.1 of Adenophora triphylla var. japonica. Lineage (NCBI taxonomy): Eukaryota > Viridiplantae > Streptophyta > Magnoliopsida > Asterales > Campanulaceae > Adenophora > Adenophora triphylla. The sequence continues at coordinate 65,094 of JAFEMH010007161.1, read as the reverse complement.
TTAAACAGAGAGATGGCGATTGCCACTTGATAATTAAAGCGGATGGAGCTTAATTATCAAGTGGACGAATAGAGATTGCAATGAATTATGCAAAAAAGCAATATGTAGTAGAGAGAAGGAGGGAGAGGAGTCACCCTTGTAGATCCGCAATCTCTACACCAAGTTAGGTGTAGGGATCTTCAAATCAGCTTCTGGAATGAGATTTGGATCTCAGATTTGAGGAAGAACTGTGGTCTTTGATGTGTATATGAGTGGGTGTTGAATTGGTGTATGATGGAGAGTGAATTGGATGATAGAGAGATTGAATTGAGCGAATTGGTGTGGGTTTGTATGGAAGGAAGAGAGAGACGAACTTCTGGGGTAATTTTGGCAGGGTAGTAGGGAGTGAAAAAAGGATCCTGAAATGAGAGGGGAAGGTGTAAGTACCCAAATCTGGCTCATGCCTTCCGGTTAAGTTTCCCGACAATTCTCCAGACTTTCCTAAAGTTCAGGGGCAATTTGGAAACTTTTCAAAACCTTCCGAGGGGCGAAGGACTTGCTAGGAATTAAAATTCCACGTAGTACCTCACTAGAAAACACCTTCTAGAATGCCACCTTGCATGGTTCTAAAAATAAGCTGAGTCACTAAGGGATAAGACCGCACGACTTTATTAGCTTGGGGTTACAGCCGCACGGCTTCATTAGCCATCACCAGAGTGCCTATAAATAGAGGCTTCCCCTACCCATTTTGGATACAACTTTTGGTACTGTTACTCTGCCAAAATACCTACACGAATTTCCAGAGAGCTGAGAGCAACCAAAATCACCTCCCCCCTCTTCAAAACCCTTCAAAAGTTGGTCCTTCCTTAGGCAAACTTCAAGGAGATAGAGGAACACCACCATTGGTAACCTCTCCTCCCCTTTTTCTTAAAATGTACTTGTCATACTTGCTATATTGTTCTTTGCTTTATATATTGTCATCTACTTGCTTGGTATTTGATATATTGTTATTAAAAATCACATCTTTAGCCATGTAGATCATAACATCCCCATTCCCTTATCACATGGGATCCATGGAAGATCCAACCCAAGGATGAACAATGAGACCTCAAATGGCTTGTTCTAGGGTAGATCTCTCACATGGTGATGTGAAAATGTCATCTTTTCATATAAAAATGTCATCTTTTTACATAAAAATGTCATCTTTATTTATGAATGTCATTCCCCCTTCCCCATAGACCTTGCTTTCCAAGGATTGTCCACCTAAAAGGTTCATAAAGGACATAGGAAAGCCATAAAGGTCCTCCCTTTTCATTCCTAGTCTTAGCTTGCATCATGTTCATTACATATGCTAGCATAAAAATGTCATCTTTAGCTTAAAATGCATTCCCCATGTCCCTCATGGTTGGATCACTCTCCAATGATTGCCTAGTGACCTTCTTAAGGCACAAAAAGGCATAGAATGAGCATAAAAATCCAATCTTTATACCCCTTCCTTAGTCCCCTTTGGTACTTGGAGCATCTCTTGGAGTGTAATGGTGTAAATGTCCTATCTTTACATCATTTCCTCCACATAAAGATGCCATAGACGGATTCTCCTTTAGAAAAGGATGAACTTGAGCTCCTATATCTCCGATCATCACTTGAGACGAGCATCAATGTCCCGACAAAGCTCAAATCGTCTCAAGATGTAGGATTGATGGGCAAAGGTCATTCCTTTCTAAAGAGTCTCATCCTTGGACTATAAAAAAGGTGTCCCTATCTTGATCACATGTGACCCAAGGTCTCATAATGATAATCAAAAGTCCAAGATGGGAGCGGGATCAAAGTCCCGAAGATATCAAAATTCAAAGAATCCCGAGCGATAACCAATTCATGGTTTATACGTCCGGAAGACTACTTGGCACATTCCCTCCCTTTCAAAAAACACATCCCACACACGAAAACACAAAGGCAAGCATGAAAATCGGATCTTGGAAGACTTGCTTCGGCAAGGTTCCTTGGGTGAACGACGATCCGTTCTTCCCAGGGGGTAACTTAACCTTCAGACCCAAATCCTTTTTTTCAAAGTTTTGAGGAAATCAAAATGGCGTGGCGACTCCGTTTTTCAATTTAAACCGGATGTTTCCAAACCGATGTGAGGCGGTGATCCCCTTACACGAGAAACCGGTTCCAAAAAAAACAAAAAATTAAGGAAAGCCGCGATCTTGGGCACCATAACCACAGTTTGGTGACTCTGCTGGGGACTAACCGAAAAAGCTTTCATTTTTAAAATAAAAAAAATGATACTTGGTATATATGTGGAAACCATTAAGCTTCCCGTTCTCGCCTCCTAACACGAGTCTGGGATAAACTATGGTCTAACAATCCCACGTACCGGTATCTCTTTTTGAAAAAAAGAAAAGTTTTTTTTAGTGGGTTAGCCTTCCGCCGCGGATCCGATCCTCATGTTTGCCTTTTTTTTTCTTGCATTGTATTGCATGCATCGTTGGTTCTTGGGAATTGTGCATATTCTGATACTGAACAGGAAGCTTTCCGGAGCTAGAAGAGGAGCCAAAAGGGCCGGGGAAACAACCTGCAAATGAAAGGAAATGGAACCTGGAAAATTGATTGACGCAGCCGTACGGCTTGATTCTCCTTGGATCCTAGCCGGGCGGCTTCATTGGCAATTCCACCAGGACAAAAATTGAGGTTAATCTGGCAGCCTAGGCAGCTTGGTGCTATTCAGTTCCAAGACTGACCAGGCTCCTAGAAAATTTACATGCTTATTTGCTGCATTTTCCCCCGTCCCAAAAAATCATTCCTTTAAAATACATTTCTGAAAATTTCTGTTTTAACTCAAAATGGAACATTTTTAGGAGGCCGCACACTATGCGCACCTTATATATCCTGTACACTTTGCACGCACGTCCCTTTAACCCGGGGTGGTTGTTCAGTTGCAGTCACGGACAGTATTACGATGCTCCCGAGCGCGCACGGAATCTCCCCAAACTCCCCATGGCAGCCAGTGTCGACCAATGCACAGTCCGTGTCACACATTTTTAAACCGTGAGTTTTGGCTGGTTTTTGGTCTAGTCCGTGTCATATAGCCCAGTTGCATACCCCCGTAAAGGTCAAACCTTAGCCCATGACGAGAGTCGAGATCCTTCGCGCAAGCGAAACTCTGCCGAAATTCCGCCAAGGAAAATTGGCAAGATCTTGACTCCGGCATTGACTTTGATTTTGACCCGCACGGGATACGTAAGAGTTGAGCCCGAGTCCGTGCCTAAAAATCCAAAGATCTTTCGCGCAAGCGGAGCTCTGCCGAAATTTCGACAAGGAAAAATTGGCAAGATCTTGACCCGGCATTGACTTTGACTTTGACTCACACGACGTATGCAGCAAAGTTCAATGTGACACTGTGTCATCCGGCTTTTACCGTCCGAACCATGCCTATTATCTTCTTGGACAATGCCAAAAAGTCGAAACGTCAATCGCGCAAGTGAAACTCTGCCGAAATTCCGTTAAGGCTGAAAGACGAGACTTTTTCGGCATTGCCTTGACTATAATCCGCATCGCTCGTGCGTTAAAAGTTCCTATGACCCACTAGAACCATTAGGAGCGTTCTTCTCTCTCGGTCGGTGGGATCCACGTGCCCTATAGGACCCTCGCCCGGGGCTGTCCACCCTGGGAGGTCAAAATACAGGTGGAAAACGAGGGGCTTATAGACGTAGTGACGGAACCCACTGATCCAGGATCTAGAGTAGTTGCGAAAAAGAAGGGCAACCCCCTTTTCCAACCAAATAGAAATAATTAAAAGACACTGTTTTAAGTAAACTTGAACAATTAACGAAATCATAATTGCATGGTCCTATCTCTGGAATCCCTAATCGCGACCTCCTCGGTCCGATCTCCAATTTTCCATCTCGACCTTTCGCGGTCAAATCCCTTATCGCGACCTCCTCGGTCCGATCTCTGATTTTCTACCTCGACCTTTCGCGATCAAATCCCTAATCGTGACCTCCCCGGTCCGATCTCCGATTTTCTATCTCGACCTTTCGCGGTCAAATCCCTAATCGCGACCTCCTCGGTCCGATCTCCGATTTTCTATCTCGCCTTTCGCGGTCAAATCTTTCCCGATCAACTAGGATTAGGAGAAAATGTGTTTTAAGTAAAACTTAAGTGGTAAATGCATGTTACTTGAGCCTTCAGCCTAAACACCTACCCCCGAGTCTAAACCTTGCCTATTCCTTTCCCGCAGCAAGAAAGAAGTGGGTGAGAATACCGGGTCAGTGGCTTGTCAGTGCAGAGTCCTAAGATATTTCGCCAGAATCGTCAGTTTTGTCAGCTCAGAGAGTCAGAATGACAGATTTGACAGAGAACAGTGAGGGTACAGGAAATTCGATGATTAGGAAGGAAGAGTTAGTCCTGGCTTTAGAAAATGCCCATAAGGTCCATGAAGAGCAGCTGTCACTTCTCATCGGTGCTCTCCGCCGCCATGGAGTTCAGGTAACAGTTGAGGCAAACGGTTCTTCCGGAGTCAGCGGTCGAAGATGAGACTCCAGAAACAATGATTTCAGTCCCTTCATCCTATAACCAATACCCTCCATCCTACAGCCAATACCTTCCTCCATCCACATATGATACCTTGCCAAGGACTACCCCTTTTCAGTCCTTTCCAACACCCCAGGACATTAGGGCTCCATCGCCCTCAGCTCCTCAGAACGGATTGGGCTTCACCCCACCTGTCCCTCAGTTTCAGCGGTACTTGCTAGTTTATGCTCTGGCTTCACATAATCAGTTTGAGCCATGTGGCTATGTTCTGAAGCCTCTATACCCGCCTGAATGCAATCATGAGTTGCCAAAAGAAAATTCAGATGATTCAAGTTTTCAGTTGTCACCTACCGGACTTAGTGAATTCACCCGTCAGTTTCACCGGTCTGTGGCTGTGGTTCCCTCTACTGATAAGAGTCTTGTTGTGAGTTCCAGTAACTCGAGAGTCCCCGTTGACCCCCTGTGGCAATATTGATACAAGTGAAACAAATGCAAGGAAAGCTTGATCTCATGATGAGTACCAGTACTCCCCCGACCCAAGATGTCGAACCAGGCAAAGAAATGATTCCACCAAACATAACCCAATGCCACGAGCACCAAGCAGCAACTGTACCCAGCTCAGCACCAGTTCCTCACAAAGGAAAGAGTGTCATAGCCTCCTTCAGCCAAATCCAACAATGGAACCAACTGGACAATGGAAATCCAAGTCTTGAGAACAAAAATGTCTCCCAAAAATTCCGCTCCCTTCATTATGACAACGTGGAGATGCCTTTAAGCAAGATGCTGGAAGAGCTGATAAAAGAAAAGCTGATAAAGCCACTGGAGAATTGGAAGCCCAAGAACCCCAACGTTCGGTTGGATGAGTCTAAGCATTGTATTTTCCACCAATACCCCGGGCACGACACTGATGATTGCTGCTATTTGAGGCATGAGATCCAGAAGTTGATACAAGATGGGAAGCTCGAGAACCTCCAAGGGCCGAAAACAGAAAGCTATGGTAAGAGATCAATTCAGGAAGTGCTAGGTCAAAAACATCATGTTAATGATTTCGGGATGCCCATGAGCAATGTTTTTGACGAGTTGATGAGACAAGGCCTTCTCAAACCTCTCAAGAATTATAAGCCGAGAAACCCACGTAACCTTGACAGGACCAAGTTCTGTGAATACCACAATCATCATGGTCACACGATAGACAAGTGCCTGAATCTGAAGAAAGAAATTCAAGGGTTGATCTACGAAGAAAATCTCAAGTTCCCTGACAGTTCGGCTAGCAAAGAGTAGCTAGGCTAGGGGTTACCTATCCTTAAGCAAGACTAAGAAAAAAATAGTCTCTCAGTCAACCTTCGTAGGTTCTAGTACTCTCCTCTTTCAATCAAGTCCTCTTCGGACATTGTAATTAATCTTCAATCTTCTATAAAAGAGTCTTCTTCTTTTCTTGCTAGACTTAAGACATTATTTGCACACCTACATTACATTTAATGAAATGGCTTTATTTTATATGATCACTTGCATTGCTCAACAAATAATCTCTCGAGATAATTAACGTTCTGATTAATCGGTGTGAGAAAGTCAACCAATGTTCTCCCTATACACTTTCTTTACCCCACGAAAGGCCTCCATCAAGCCATACTCTTTCCTTACCTCACAAAAGCCTTCATCAAGCCATACGCTTCCCAAATCATGTCCTCACCATCACCTTGACCAAGTCAACGACGGCGGCAACGTCAAGGGACAACAAAAGGGCACTCAGCTTCGAAAGATTGACCTCATGTCGACAACAATCTAGGAGCTTGCCTTAGACCTCAAGGGTATCAAGAAAGTTCAAGCAGGGGCTCGCCTTGGCCCTCATGTGCTTAAAAATAATAATAATATATATATATATATATATATATATATATATATATATATATATATATGTATATATATGTATATATATGTATATATATGTATATATATGTATATATATGTATATATATATATGTATATATATGTATATATATATATGTATATATATATATGTATATATATGTATATATATGTATATATATATATATATGTATATATATGTATATATATATATGTATATATATGTATATATATATATATGTATATATATATACATATATATATGTATATATATATGTATATATACATGTATATATACATATATATATACATATATATATGTATATATATATATATATATATATGTATATATATATGTATATGTATATATATATATATATATAGTGCGAAAAGAGTAATACCCAGCTAGGCTAAAAATCTTGTAAGGGGTTGTCTAGGCAAAAAACAGGGTTGCATGTGAAAGAAAAAAAAAGAAAAATATAGTGCAAAAAGAGTAATACCCAGCTAGGCTGAAAATCCTAAAAGGGACGGTCTAGGCAAAAAACAGGGTTGCATAAAAAAAATGAGGCCAAGGATCTAGCGCCGCCAATCAAAAACTTGATGGACAGGCACAATTAAAGCTTGAAGAACAGATGTTGTCGATAACAATGAAGCGGTCAAAGCAAAACCTTTAGGCATATGCCAAGTATTTCTCCTCTAGCAAAAGATGAAAATCAGGAAGCAATTGAAGCAGACGTCCAAAAATGACTTGGTCAAGGAATCATCCCGAGGCCCATGCCTCATCATCCAACCTCCTCATCCGAGCCTTTCCACCAAAGGAACCACAAATGTTCAAATCCCATTTCCTAAAGCCAAACACAGTTCAACCGAGGTCGAACTACGGCGACCTGAGCTCCTCACAATGAGGGGAACGTAGGCAACCAGAAATAGTCCAGTCATAAGCATATTCAAATTCTCGAAAATTCGGTCTCATCAGTGGCCTCTTCCATAAACATATTCAAATTTAAAATTCGGTTTCATCAAATGACCTTTCCCATAAGCATATTTAAATTCCAGAAAAATTCGGTCTCATCAAATGACCTCTCCCATAGACATATTCAAATTCCAGAAAACCCGGTCTCAGCAGTGACCTCCCTATACACAGACCTTTCTTTCACACCCAGCCAACCTTGATCCGCGACATCGGTTGACTTTCTCCTCATGATTAATCAAAATGTTTGTTCATATCGAGATTAGTGGTTGAATAACCCGAACATTAATAAAGGGTTTTAAGCAATCTTGTGATCATTGTAAATAAAACAAGTTTTCAGATGTCTTTACAAGTCTTCTCTTTCTATATCTTAGGAAAAATAGTGCTAAACACTGATTTTCTGTCAGCAGGGGCTTCCATACACTTTTACCAACCTTTCTACGCTTATACTCTCTCAAAAGAGTCAAACCCAAAGCGAGTTTTCGTGCCTACGTCGAATAAGGCCATCAAAGTAACACAAAATCGGGATCTATTCCCACCTTTCGAAAAATATGCCCCTGCATGTATAAATTTCTAAAAATTCCCTTCTTTCACATCTTATTGCGGTTGACTGAGTGACTAAAGAAAATAAGAGAGCAAATATGAAAGGATAGGTTTTCCCCTCTCCTGCTACAATTCGCATTAGGGCTGCCTTGAAACCCTTCAAGATTGGGGCTTTGCCAAGCCATTTCTTTAGACTGGGGCTTCTTTGGTCATTTTTGGGGTCCGCGTCGGGTTCCTCGCTACGTCACAACATGGATTCAGTCTTGTTCAGATCAATCTCAGGATCACTTTTGCAGTACCAATCAGATTGGAACTTTTGCTAGGTCATCAGTCGGAACTCCACCAAGTCACCCCTTTAAGCCGGGGCTTTACAGAATTTTTCCCTCAAACCGGGGCTTCGATAAGTCGCATCCACCCCTAGAAGAGAGGTTTGGTCACCTCGACACCTGCTATAGTCTTTGGTTCTAAAAGCCTGTCCGCATCATGCTTCAAGTGTCAGAGTTTGAGAAGGAAACTTTAGTCAAGACCCGAGGTTTAAACCCGATATCAGTCCAAGAGGAAAATTTGGTCCACATGATACCCTTTAGCAGCATTAGCCAAATCTCAGCAACAGCAGCAGCTCATTCCGCACCCAAGGGATACGACCCCACCTGCTCGAAACCTGTCTCAAATAGTTCCCAAACACATACATCCAAACACATGCATCCAAACACATTGTTTCATAAAAATCCTCTCACATTGCCTTTCTGCAAAAGAGTCAGTCTGGGACTTATGTGACATGCACAAAGAAAATAACCTTAATTGATTACCAAATCAAAAATAGGAAATACTTTTGCCCAAAATTTTTTTCGTTATCTCCAAATGGGATAACGTTTCCTCCAGGAAATCCTCCGTTATCGCCAAATGGGATAACGTTTCCTCCGGGAAGGCCTCCGTTATCGCCAAATGGGATAACGTCTCCTCCGGGAAATCTTCGTTATCACCAAATGGGATAACATCTCCTCTGGGAAATTTCCCGTTATCTCCCAATGGAATAACGTTTTTTCCCAACTCATTATCCGTAGCCCGGAAGGCTTTAAATTACCCAGTCCGGAAGATCGTATAAATTTCTCAAAATCATTATCCATAGCCTGGAAGGCATTAAATTACCCGGTCCGGAAGACCGTATAAATTTCCCAAATTATTATCCGTAGCCCGGAAGGCTTTAAATTACCCAGTCCGGAAGACCGTATCAATTTCCCAAATCGTATAAATTTCTCCCAAAAATCTCCTATATCTCTGTTAGAATTAAATCAAATAAGGAAACAACTCCCGAGTTGTCAAGATTCAACTTCAGCTACCTCTATCTCTGATTCGAAAGAGATAGTGAAGTACGCTTTAGTTTTTTCAACTTCAGCTACCTCTATCTCTAGTTCGAAAGAGATAGTGAAGTACCCTTTAGTTCTCCAAACTTTAGCTACCTCTATCTCATAGATAGTGAAGTACGCTCAAGTTTTTTCCCAACTTAAGCTACCTCTATCCCATAGATAGTGAAGTACGCTCAAGTTTTTTCCCAACTTAAGCTACCTCTATCCCATAGATAGTGAAGTACGCTCAAGTTTTTTCAACTTAAGCTACCTCTATCTCATAGATAGTGAAGTACGCTCAAGTTTCCTCAAACTTTAGCTACCTCTATCTCATAGATAGTGAAGTACGCTTCAATTTCTCTAAGCTTTAGCTACCTCTATCTCATAGATAATGAAGTACGCTCAAGTTTTTTTCCAACTTAAGCTACCTCTATCCCATAGATAGTGAAGTACGCTCAAGTTTTTTCCCAACTTAAGCTACCTCTATCCCATAGATAGTGAAGTACGCTCAAGTTTTTTCAACTTAAGCTACCTCTATCTCATAGATAGTGAAGTACGCTTAAGTTTCCTCAAAATTTAGCTACCTCTATCTCATAGATAGTGAAGTACGCTTCAGTTTCTCTAAGCTTTAGCTAACTCTATCTCATAGATAGTGAAGTACGCTCAAGTTTTTTCCCAACTTAAGCTACCTCTATCCCATAGATAGTGAAGTACGCTCAAGTTTTTTCAACTTAAGCTAACTCTATCTCATAAATAGTGAAGTATACTCAAGTTTCCCAACTTTAGCTACCTCTATCCCATAGATAGTGAAGTACGCTCAAGTTCTCCAAACTTTAGCTACCTCTATCCCATAGATAGTGAAGTACGCTCAAGTTCTTCAAACTTTAGCTAACTCTATCTCATAGATAGTGAAGTACGCTCAAGTTTTCCAAACTTTAGCTACCTCTATCTCATAGATAGTGAAGTACGCTCAAGTTCTTCAAACTTTAGCTACCTCTATCTCATAGATAGTGAAGTACGCTCAAGTTTTCCAAACTTTAGCTACCTCTATCTCCTCGATAGCGACGTAAGCTTTAGTTCCTTCAGGTGACAACCTCCATTAATTGTCAATCAGGTGACAACCTTCATTAATTGTCAATCAGGTGACAACCTCCATTAATTATCAACCAGGTGACAACCTCCATTAATTGTCAATCAGGTGACTCCTCCATGAATTGTCAAAATCTCAAGGATCCTAGACATGTTCCTAACTATCTAGTGAGACTTGAACTACGACCAAGGCTTGATTCTCCCGGGATACATAGGTAGCCTTTCATAAAGGTCCAGCCATCCGAATGCAATGGTCACCCCCTTCATTCATCACTCCTCAGTGGTGAGGTAGCCTTTCATAAAGGTCCAGCCATCTGACTGCATTGGCCACCCTTTTCATTCATCACTCCTCAGTGGTGAAGTAGCCTTTCATAGAGGTCCAGCCATCCGATCACATTGGTCGCCCTTTTCATTCATCACTCCTCAGTGGTGAAGTAGCCCCTCAGAGAGGTTCAGATATCCGACCACATCGGTCACCTCCTTCATCTAGCATATCCCCAGTAGGATCAGTCACTTGACCTCCTAGGTCACTTTCCTTCCATTTTCCTAGCAAGGGACCAGCTTCTCTTCGCCATTCCCCAGTGGATCCTAAACTACGACCTGGCTTGATTCCTCCGGGATACGTAGGTAGCCTACTTTAGGTTCAGCCAATTCGTCACATATGACACCCCTTTCCCCAGCGAATCTTTTCCGAACTACGACCTGGCTTGATTCCCCCGGGATACGTAGGTAGCCTTCCAAAGGTTCAGCCGCTCGACCACCTTGGTCACCCAATCCGTCTCGGTAGTTTGCCAGATTGGATCCTTTTTTATCGACAACCCCACTCGCCATGCAAGTGACGTTGTCGAGGGGCTTCTGTAAGTACCCAAATCTGTCTCATGCCTTCTGGTTAAGTTTCCCGACAATTCCCCGGACTTTCCTAAAGTTCAGGTGCAATTTGGGCAAGGTTCTAAAAATCGCTAGGCGGCTCCTAGGCGGCGAGGTCGGGCCTAGCGCCTAGAGCACCTAGGCGGGGGCGAGGCGGGGCCTAGGCGGGGCCGCAAATTTACACACATTTTTATATATATTCCATAGTTTCTGTCCATACATAATAAATAGTGACAAATTCAAATATATATTCCATAGGGGGGGCCGAGAATTTTGACACAAGGTTATAGAGCATATTAAAATTATAAATATTCCATCATCCACAACATAAACTAAGGTTAAGTCAAATTCAACCATGTGTTATTTGTTTTCATTTTCAATCCTTATAAAACGACGTCATTTAAGGGTAAAAAAAATTAAAAAAATTAAAAAAAAAATTTAAAAAAAATTTAAAAAAAATAAAAAAAAATCAAAAAAATATTACTTAGACCGCCTAGGCCCGCCTAAATCCGCCTAGGCCCGCCTAAATCCGCCCAGACCGCCTAGTCCTCCTAGACCGCCTAGAACGCCTAGGACCGCCTAGGACCGCCTAGACCGCCTAACGCCTAATTGACCGCCTAGAGAAAAGTCGCGGCGCCTGGGCCCGCCTAGCCCGATTTTTAGAACACTGAATTTGGGAACATTCCAAAATCTTTCGAGGGGCGAAGGACTTGCTAGGAATTAAAATTCCACGTAGTCCCTCACTGGAAAACACCTTCTAGAATGCCACCTTGCATGGTTCTAGAAATAAGCTGAGTCACTAAGGGATAAGACCGCACGGCTTCATTAGCTTGGGGTTACAGCCGCACGGCTTCATTAGCCATCACCAGAGTGCCTATAAATAGAGGCCTCCCCTACCCATTTTGGATACAACTTTTGGTACTGTTACTCTGCCAAAATACCTACACGAATTTTCAGAGAGCTGAGAGCAACCAAAATCACCTCCCCCTCTTCAAAACCCTTCAAAAGTTGGTCCTTCCTTAGGCAAACTTCAAGGAGATAGAGGAACACCACCATTGGTAACCTCTCCTGCCCTTTTTCTTAAAATATACTTGTCATACGTGCTATATTGTTCTTTGCTTTATATATTGTCATCTACTTGCTTGGTATTTGATATATTGTTATTAAAAATCACATCTTTAGTCATGTAGATCATAACATCCCCATTCCCTTATCACATGGGATCCATGGAAGATCCAACCCAAGGATGAACAATGAGACCTCAAATGGCTTGTTCTAGGGTGGATCTCTCACATGGTGCTGTGAAAATGTCATCTTTTTACATAAAAATGTCATCTTTATTTATGAATGTCATTCCCCCTTCCCCATAGACCTTGCTTTCCAAGGATTGTCCACCTAAAAGGTTCATAAAGGACATAGGAAAGCCATAAAGGTCCTCCCTTTTCATTCCTAGTCTTAGCTTGCATCATGTTCATTACATATGTTAGCATAAAAATGTCATCTTTAGCTTAAAATGCATTCCCCATGTCCCTCATGGTTGGATCACTCTCCAAGGATTGCCTAGTGACCTTCTTAAGGCACAAAAAGGCATATGATGAGTATAAAGATCCAATCTTTATACCCCTCCCTTAGTCCCCTTTGGTACTTGGAACATCTCTTGGAGTGTAATGGTGTAAAGGTCCTATCTTTACATCATTTCCTCCACATAAAGATGCCATAGATGGATTCTCCTTTAGAAAAGGATGAACTTGAGCTCCTATATCTCCGATCATCACTTGAGACGAGCATCAATGTCCCGATAAAGCTCAAATCGTCTCAAGATGTAGGATTGATGGGCAAAGGTCATTCCTTTCCAAAGAGTCTCATCCTTTGACTATAAAAAAGGTGTCCCTATCTTGATCACATGCGACCCAAGGTCTCATAATGATGATCATAAGTCCAAGATGGGAATGGGATCAAAGTCCCGAAGATATCAAAATTCAAGGAATCCCGAGCGATAACCAATTCATGGTTTATACGTCCGGAAGACTACTTGGCACATTCCCTCCCTTTCAAAAAACACATCCCACACACGAAAACACAAAGGCAAGCATGAAAATCGGATCTTGGAAGACTTGCTTAGGCAAGGCTCCTTGGGTGAACGACGATCCGTTCTTCCCAAGGGGTAACTTAACCTCCGGACCCAAATTCGTTTTTTCAAAGTTTTAAGGAAATCAAAATGGCGTGGCGACTCCGTTTTTCAATTTAAATCGGATGTTTCCAAACCGATGTGAGGCGGTGATCCCCTTACACGAGAAAGCGGTTCCAATAAAAACAAAAAAAATAAGGAAAGCCGCAATCTTGGGCACCACAACCACAGAAGGGTCCAATTTATAAGCTGCTGATGAGGGCCAGTTGTGTCGCACGGCGTAATTCTTCCATTTTCCGTGACTCGTTGTGTCACACGACTAGACGAGCCACTTAACCGTTTTCAGCGTCAACAACTGATTCTGGAACATTCTGGATTAATTCCCAATAGGTTCAAAACAATTAATTCTCTGTAGGTCCTTTTGCATGGGAAAAATACTTAAAAGTACTTCCTTCACGAGAAACTTATAAAAAGTTCCCGGAAGTCTCAGAATGGATTGGAAATTTACCAAAACGCCCCTGGTGCAATTTTATTATATTTAAAGGCACCTGTAAAGGGTCGCGAATTGGATTGGCATACTCACAACTGCATGGCATTGACAGGATGGCTAGGGGGGACCATTTCAAGAGGTCTGGGAGCCCAGCTGTGCTAACTTTATGGTTGCAGGAGAGGCTTGGGGCTTTGCCGAGGGTTTCGCCTACTCAGTGCCCTTGGGTGATTTCCCGGAGGGGTGCACATAGGCAGCAGGATCAGGGTAGCTGGGAGCTGATGATGGCTAGGTTGTCCACCTCGGACATTCACTGGTGGGTGCCTCGTTGGAGGTTGCAGACTCGGAGGACGTTTCGGGAGTCCTATGTAGTGAGGGTTCCGGGGCTTTCTTGGTCATCTTTCTACATCCCTTGCTTAGTGTCTAGGCAGTTTGGGATCTTGCAGGAGCCATTGGACGATTGGGAGGACATCCGTACCATGGAGGTGGTGTCTTTTGACATGAGGGATCCAGCCAGCTTCTCACTTTTCTCGAGGGCATGGACATACGCCGCTTTTCCACCCAGGGCCATTCTCAAGAGTAGGAAGAGTACCATACTGACCACAGTTTACTTGGACTGGTATGAGAGGGAAATGGGGGCAACTCAGATTGCTTTGGGAGAGAGGCGTCAGGCCTTATTGGGTGCTGACTGTGACTTCAGCAGGACTCTGAGGGAGACTGAGGCCAAGGCTAGCTGCCATAACCAGTCAGGCGATCTTATTAGAGATATGGAAGCCCGATATGAAAGACTATCAGAGGTCTCTCCTCTTACTGAGGCTCAGAGGGAGGAGGTACGGACTCGTGCCAGGGTAGAGAAGGCACTTATCGACACAGGCTTGGTGGAGGCTCTAGTGAGGATTCCTGAGATTGGGATGAGGGAGACCGACATCATCGATAAGAAGAGGAAGAACACTCGGCGGGATCGAGGTAAAGGAAAGAAAGGCAAGGAAGACTTGAGGACAACTGAGAGACCTATTTCGAGTACCTAGTTATTGCCTTTTGCAAACACATTAGTTTATTAGGTCTTTTTTGTATGTTTTAGTCTTTGTAGCAGGTTAGCAGAGTCAAGAGCAGACCGTGCTTGAACTTATCAAGAAGTTTTTGACTTGTAAATAATAAAGATATTATCTTAGAAATTATAAGACACATTTCATGGAAACTTTGAATGTCTTATTTATTGTTTAGACCGAACCATTTCTGGCTGCCTACATTCCCCTTTCACAAGAAAGACTAAGGGGCTCAGGTCTTCGTAGTTCATTCTAGTGAACTATTGGGATTTTTGTTGTTGTTTTTTTTTTTTTTTTTATGTGCAACCCTGTTGTCTGCCTAGATCGCCCTTTTTAGGGTTTTCAGTCTAGCTGGGCATTACTCTTTTTGCACCATTTTTTTAATTTTAGACATAGTACCAGTGGAGCTTGTCACTGTTGACTGGATGAATAAAGTGATTGCCATCCAGGTCCGTAAGCTTCATGGCTCCTCCCGAGAGTATCTTCTGCACCACATACGTGCCAATCCAAATGGGTTCTCACTTTCCCAGAGGGTTGTCTCTGGTAGGGGGCTTTACTTTCAGTACTAAGTCACCCTCTTTGATATCTTTGGTCTTGACCTTTTTGTTGAATGCCCTGGCCATTCACCTCTGGTAGGCTCGGGTGTGTTCCATGGCTTTTAGCCTCCTTTAATCAAGTAGGGCCAATTCATCATGCCGGCTGCGTAACCATTCTACTTCATTGACACTTTTTTCCAGGAGGACCCTTAATGATGGGATTTCCAACTCTACTGGCAGCACTGATTCCATCCTGTAGGTCAGGGCAAAAGGGTTTTCTCCCGTGGTTGTTCTAACAGACATTCTGTAGCCCCAGAGTGCCAGATGCAGCTTTACAGGCCAGTCACGACCACGGGTGGCCATCTTCCGAATAATTCTTTCGGAAGTGCGACCCGTTATATGAAATGTTGGGCACCCCATATCTGCACATGATATTTTCTTTGACAAACTGGGCCACTTTTTTGGAAGTGAGGACCTTATAGGACTTTGCCTCTACCCATTTCGTGAAGTAGTCCACTGCCACTAACACAAATTCATGCCCATTGCTTCCTGCCGGGGCTATCTTCCCTATCACGTCAATACCCCAAGTTACAAACGGCCAAGGAGTCATCATGCAGTATAGGTCATGAGGCGAAAGATGATTGAGGTTGGCAAACCATTGGCATTTGTCACACTCTCGGACATGCTGAACACAGTCTGTTTCCATGGAAATCCAGTAGTAGCCCATTCTGAGGATCACTTGCATCAATGCCCTAGCGTTCATGTGAGGACCGCAGGGACCATTATGGACTTCGGCCATTAGCTCTCTTGCCCTTTCTTTGGTGACACATAGGAGGAGTGGTCCTTGGTACCATAGTGAGAGGCTAACCGCTTCAAGGCTTGCAAGCTTTTGTCTTTGATGCCTTCCCTTGGTCTACCTTCTTCATCTCTAAAAGCTAACTCCCCATCTTTGAGGAACTGGTAAATCTGACTGTACCAAGGTTCCTTGAAAGGCTCATGTCCCAAGTCTATTTCGCAACAAAAAGCCGGGGCTTGTCTTCTACCCACTCTAAATGATTTTATTGCCTTTCCCTCGGGGATCTCTACCAATGAGGCTAGAGTGGCTAAGGCATCTGCAAATCTGTTCTTGTCTCTCGGCATGTAATGGAAGGTCACTTCTCTGAACTGCTCAGTCAATTCTTCCATGTAGGCATGATACTTCTGAAGATTAGGATCCACAGTCTTCCACTTGTTGGAGACCTGGTTGATGATCAGGGCTGAGTCTCCATAGACCTCGAGTTCCTTGACATTTCTTTCTAAGGGAGCCTCCAAACCAGCGATACAAGCTTCATACTCGGCAGCATTGTTTGTGACAGGGAAGTTCAACTTGATGGCTATTAGCGTGTGCTCATCTTTTGGGTCGACCAGTAACATTCCTATGCTATTTCCCCTTTTGTTAGCAGCTCCATCAAAGAAAAGCTGCCATCGGTTCTCAGGCTCAACTACGAAGATCCCCTCATCCGAAAACTGGGGTTCAGGCCCTCGGTCCTCATTGCTAGGGAAGTTTTCCAGATGGTCTGACAGTGCTTGACCCTTGATTGCCTTTCTCGTCACATAGTTGATGTCATACTCAGCCAGGAAGAACGGCCACTTTGCTAGATGCATCGAAAGGGAAGGCTTGTCGAAGATGTACTTGATGGGGTCCATTTTTGAGACCAAGTTCACTTCCTTGCAGCTTCCGACTGACAAAGTAAATGGCATTTTCTACCCGAGAGTCCTTGTTTTCCTGAGCTAGCATAGCCCCAACTGTCGTATCTGTGACAGTGAGATAGAGCAGAAGAGGTTTCTGTCCATGTGGGGGCATAGCACCTGGGGATGTATTAGGTACGCCTTGATTTGGTTAAAGGCATCCTGACATTCCTCATTCCATTTTGTGTTCACATTTTTCTTCATAAGCTTGAAGATGGGCTCGCACATGGTAGTCAGCTGATTGACAAAACGGCTGATGTACTGTAACTTGCCCATAAAGCTTTTGACCTCTGTCTGGGTTCGAGGCGGCCTCATGTCCATAATGGCTTTGATCTTTTGGGGATCGACTTCAATGCCTCGTGTTGTGACCATATACCCAAGCACTTTTCCCCTTGTCACTCCAAAGGTGCATTTTGCAGGGTTCAGTCTCATGGAATGTTGCCTTAACCTCTCAAAGAACTTTCGTAGGTCGACAAAGTGTTGTATATCCACACCTTTGGAATGGATTATCATGTCATCGACATAGACCTCAATTTCTTTGTGGATCATGTCGTGAAAGAGTGCAGTCGCTGCCCTCTGATACGTAGCCCCGACATTCTTAAGCCCGAAAGGCATCACTGTGTAGCAGTACGTCCCCCATGGTGTGGTAAAGGCTGTCTTTTCTTGGTCCTCCTCGGCCATTTTAATCTGGTTGTAGCCAGCAAAGCCATCAACAAAGGATTTGACTTCGTAGTTGGTGGTGGCATCCACCAGAATGTCTATGTTTGGCAACGGATAGTCGTCCTTGGGATTGGCCTTGTTCAGATCCCGAAAATCTATACAGCAGCGCACCTTCCCACTGGCCTTAGTCACAGTCACGATGTTTGATAACCATGTCGGGTATTCAATGACCCTGATGAATCCTACCTGCAGTAGCTTCTCAATCTCTTCTTTGACCTGTAGAGACCACTCTGGCTTAATCTTTCTTAGCTTCTGTTTTACTGGCTCGGCATCTGGTGCCAGAGGGATCCTGTGCTCCACAATAGAGCTATCCAGCCCCGACATGTCCTTATACGACCATGCGAACATATCCATGTATTCTCTGAGCAGATTGACCAGTCTGTCCCGTTCAGCCACTTGAAAGAAGTTCCCGATCTGTGTCTCTTTAGGTTTCTCGACAGTACCCAAGTTAACACTCGTCAAAACCTCCTCGGCAGCTTGGGCCCGGTTTTCCTCTTTATTGGTAACCTGCTTAAAGATTTCTTTAATGTATTGTTCATTTAGTGTGCTTGCATCTTGTTCAAATGAATCATTATTAACTGTTGTTAAGTTATTAGTTAATTTATCATTTGTTAAGTTGGCAATAAGGGGATACTCGAGAAGATCTATCATTTCATTCAAAGCGAAAGGGAAGATAATATTGGCTACATATTCATAATCTTCAGGCGTGAGGCCTTCAGATGACTCAGAGGACTGGAATTCGAAGACTCCTGACTCAAATGACTCTTGACCCTAGCGACTCTTGACCCTACACTACTTATTGACTGAAGTGTTTGACTGGGTTGGACAGGGGGTTACTCTTTGCTGCTGTTGCCCTGGGGAGAAGCAGTCTTGTTTGCGGTCTTGAGAAAGCTAGAAATCTCAAACTGATCAAAAGCTTGTCCAGGATCATTTGTAGGTTGGTGCCTCGGGAAGATGGTGAGGGGATCCAGAGAGGCCTGGTGCAATCTCTCAGTAAGCTCGTTCGTGACAACTGGACTCATTGATTGGAGGGTCTGATTCATCTTGTCGAGTTACTGTTGGTAGGTCATCTTCTCTCTGCTGATTTTTGATACCACAACTTTGTCTATATAGCCAACAGGAGGGTTGGCCTGGATGATACTGATAAAGTCTTCTTTGGGTGAAACTTTGATTCTGCCTTGATTAACCATGTGTTCTATGGGGGTCTTGTACTCTGCCTCCAGATCTCCTAGCTTCTTGTTGAACTTAACAATGGCTATGAATTCAGAGTTTTATGCCTCTAGAGTATCAATGGCGACGGGATTGTTGGGTTGGATATTGTCTTGGCTGATCGGCTCCTTAGTAGGCTCCTTGGCATAGCTGACATAGTAGTCGAACTTGCTCGAGGGCTTTCCTAGAGTTCCTACACTAGTGTCCCCGGCTTCGTGTAGGTGTTAGTGCCCTAGGCCTATAGAGATAGACTTATTTGTAATGTCATTATTCATTTATATAAGAGATTATTTCTTTGATTATTATATGTGTTTGCATGTTTACTTTAATAATCATGTCCCTAGTACTTATGCAGCACTAGTATGAAGTCTAATGGATAATCATGTGATGATTATATGCATAGAGATGCACATTAGATTCATGGGTACTTGTTAGAGAATAAGGTACTGGACTTGACCCAATATGAGATTTATGTCATGGTCGTATGTCATAAATAAATCTCATATAGTTATATCATTGATATCCTTTGACCTGAAATTATCATCGTCTTCCACTCGATGAATATTATGTTTGACATAGTTTAACGTTGTCTTTAACCGGATAACAATAAGGGCTATTATTGGCATGATATGATTCTTGTTGGGAAGAATGATAAGTCAAGATGGAAATTTGTCCCTCGTAAAGAGAGATGTTTGCTAGGCCACTCGTAAGTAAGATTGATGTAGTGCATGGCCATGCCTGAATGAATTAATGTGATTAATATCATTCGATTAATCAATTACTTAGTAACGAGAAAGCATTGAACAATATGAGTTGACGTAGACCATGACTCATGTTCAATATAATATCGTGTGACAAAGGGATTGTGATATGTTCTATGTAGGAAAATCGAACTTGATATTATATTAATTGGGTAGGCATGATGGCTTGCTAGAGTCCGCTCATGTCTTATGAGGATCGATGTGATCGAACTCATTGCCAACTTAATATAGTCCTATGGGGTCACACGCATCGAACGAATTGTCAAAAATGAAGAATATAGAGTTTTTGTTCTCAGGGGACGACTCGTCCCCAGGCCTGAACTAACAATTCCCTTGGCACAGGACGAATGATTCGAAGGAAGAGTCTGAGGACGACTCGTGCCCATGGGGACGAGTCGTGCCCATAAAGGGACGACTCGTGCCACTGGGCTTGAGTCAACTATTCCCCTTAAGGGGGACGCGGTCGAAGGCTGGGAGCGAGGGGACGACTCGTGCCACTGGGGACGAGTCAGATCGTCCGTCGGCCTGGGACGCGAAATTGACTTAAATTAGGGTTTTCGCGAAGGGCAAATATTTATAACGTATAAATACAAACCCTTGGTTGCCCTAGCAGTCACTCTCATGTTTTTGGGTTTAGAGAAACACAAAGAGAGAGATTTCAATTGAGAATTGAGAATCAAAAACACAATCCAAATCCATATTTCTTCATTGATTGAAAGGAGTTTCAATCAAAGGATCTAGCAATCCACCTAGAATTGTTCTAGGGTTCGTTCAACGCGTGGATACACATAGAGGATCTTCGCTTATCAAGATCTAACGTTCGTGATTCAAGAATCGTTCATCGAAGATTCGCTAGTTCTTCAATCTGGAGTTGGAACGCGTTTATCAACGACAAAAGCACACAAGGTTGGTAATTCTATTTCATACTTCTTAATTAATCATCTAGAACGGATCCTAGGGCTCCGGGTTTTCGAGTTAATTTTGCATTATTCCGCTGCGCATGGGCCCTCGAAACCCAACACTTCGTACCTCTCTTTCAGCTTTGTTGCGTAGACTTCTTCTTCTTCTTCCTTGAGGGAGCATCTTCGTTAATCCAGTCCTGGTAAGCGTCTTCCAAACATTCGTCACAATCACAAACGTCATACTAAATGTGGGGTCTGGGTTGAGCTGGGATAACCCCCCCCCCTCCGGGCATCTGGTTACCACCATTGTTTGCTACCACCCCGGCCATTCTAGATTCTGAGTTGACAAGGCTGATGATTCTGGCGAGCTATCTGAGAATTCTGCACTGACAAGCCGCTGACCCGATATTCAAACCCACTTCTTTCTCACTGCGGGAAAGGGATAGGCAAGGTTTAGACTCTGGGGTAGGTGTTTAGGCTGAAGGCTCAAGTAATATGCAAATTAAGAATCTTCCAGTTTACTTAAAACAATGTCTTTTATTTATTTCTATTTGGTTGGAAAAGGGGTTTACCTTCTTTTTCGCAACTACTCTAGATCCTGGATCAGTGGGTTCCGTCACTACGTCTATAAGCCCCTCGTTTTCCACCTGTATTTCGACCTCCCAGGGTAGACAGCCCCGGGCGAGGGTCCTATAGGGCACGCAGATCCCACCGACCGAGAGAGAAGAACGCTCCTAAGGTCTAGCGGATCATAGGAACTTTCAACGCACGAGCGATGCGGATTATAGTCAAGGCAATGCCGGGAAAGTCTCGTCTTTCAGCCTTAACTGAATTTCGGCAGAGTTTCGCTTACGCGATTGACGTTTTGACTTTGGCATTGTCCAAGAAAATAATAGGCATGGGTCGGACGATAAAAGCCGAATGACACGGTGTCACATTGAGCGTCGTTGTTTACTTCGCGCGAGTCAAAGTCAATGCCGGGTCAAGATCTTGCCAATTTTCCTTGGCGGAATTTCGGCAGAGCTTCGCTTGCGCGAAAGATCTTTTGATTTTTGGCATGGACTCGGGCTTGACTCTTACGTATCCCATGCGGGTCAAAGTCAAAGTCAATGCCGGAGTCAAGATTCTGCCAATTTTTTCTTGTCGGTATTTCGGCAGAGTTTCGCTTGCGCGAAAGATCTTGACTTTCGACATGGGCTAGGGTTTGACCTTTACGGGGGTATACAATGAGGCTATATGAAACGGTTTAGACCAAAAACCAACCAAAAAGTCACGATTTTAAAATGTGTGACACGGACTAGTGCATTGATCGACACTGGCTGCCATGGGGAGTTTGGGATGATTTCGTGCGCGCCCGGGAGCGTCGTAACACTATCCGTGACTGCAGCTGAACAACTATCCCGGGTTAAAAGAACGTGCGTGCAAAGTGTACAGGATATATATGGTGCACGTAGTGTGCGGCCTCCTAAAATATTATTTTTTGAGTTAAAACAGAGATTTTCAGAAATGTATTTTAAAGGAATGTTTTTCGAGACGGGGAAAAATGCAGCAAGTAAGCACGTAAATTTTATGGAGCCTGGTCAGTCTTGGAACTGAATAGCCCCAAGCTGCCAAAGCCGCCAGATTAACCTCAGAAAGTGTCCTGGTGGAAATGCCAAAAGAAGCCTTCCGGCTATGATCCAGGCAGATCAAGCCGTCCGGCTAGATCTAGCAGCTTTTCAGGTTCCAAAATTTTCATTTCCAGGCTGTTCCCCGAACATTTTGGGCACCTTTCAGCTTCAGAATGCTCCCTATTTATCACTTCAGAGTATTCACAACCTCAAGAAGAAAGCAAAGGATGCATTCAAAAAAGAAGGAAAAAACTCGTAAGCACAAAAAACGGATCCGCGGCGGAAGGCTAACCCTCGTAAACGTTTCCAAGGCTTCTTATGAAAAAAGAAGTTTGGAAACATTTACACATTCCCCGACGGAGTCGCCAAACTGTGAATGTGGGCCCAAAATCGCAGATGTGAACCGTGTTTTGATTATAGGATGTGAACCGTGTTTTGATTATAGGGTCACCGCTTCACCTCAGTTTGAAGACATCCGGTTTATTGAAAAACGGAGTCACCACGCCATTTTGATTTCCTCAAAACTTTGAAAAAAAGGAATAGGGTCCGGAGGTTAAGTTACTCCTTGGGAAGAACGTTTGGCGTTCACCCAAGGAGCCTTGCCAAAGGCAAGTCTTCCTAGATTCGATTTTTGTGCTTACGTTTGTGCTCTCGTGTGTGTGTGTGTGATTTGAAAAGGGGATGGAATGTGCCAAGTTATCTTCCGGACGTATAAACCATTTGAGTTGGTTATCGCTCGGGATTTCTTGGATTTGATGTGTTCGGGATTTTGATCCCGTGCTCATCTTGGACTTATGATCATCATTAAGTGACCTTTTTCACCCTCCCGTTGGGATAATCAACCATATTAGGCTTGAGAGCCTTGGTGTATTTTAAACCAACATTCTTCGGGACAAGGTCTTTATGTGATCGAGAGAGAGGGACACCTTTTTTTATAGTCCAAGAATGAGACTCTTTAGAAAGGAAGAGCCTTTGCCCATTAATCCTACATCTTGAGATGATTTGAGCTTAGTAGGGACATTTATGCTCGTCTCAAGTGATGATCGGAAATGTAGGGCCAAGGTTCGTCTACTTTTAAAGGGACTTCGACTATGGCATTTTTAGTGGAGGAAACGATGTAAAGATGAGACCTTTACGCCGATCCACCCCACAGTATACTCCAAGTACCAAAGGGACTAAGGGGAGGGGTATAAAGATTGTATCTTTATACTCGTCCTATGTCTTTCGTGCCTTATGAAGGTCACTAGACAATCCTTGGAGAGTGATCCAACTATGAGGGACATGGGGGAGTTGCATTGGAAAGTAAAGATTGCATTTTATGGAAACAAGTGTAATGAACACTATGGAAACTAAAGCTATGAATGTAAAGGGAAGACCTTTGAGGCTTTTCTATGTCCTTTAAGAACCTTATAAGGTGGACAATCCTTGGAAGCAAGGTCAAGGGAAGGGGATGACATTGTAATAGTAAAGATGACATTTTTAATAGTAAAGATGACATTTTTATGTAGTAAAAGGGAGATATTTCACATCATCATGTGATGAATCCTCCCTAGAACAAGCCACTTATGGACCCTTGTTCATCCTTGGGATGGATTCTCCATGAATCATATGTGTTAGGGAAAAGGGAGGGAGTGATGTTTACATGATAAAGATTGAATTTTTATGACAATATATTACATTTAATGACAAGAAATAGTAAAACAAATAGCAAATAAGCAATATAACAATATAATAAGGATATTTCAAGGAGAAAGGAATGAGAGATTACCAATGGTGGTTTTCTCTATCTTCCTTGGGTGTTTTTCTAATGTAGGAGTGGTTTTAGATGAGTTTTATGGGGAGGGAGGTGATTTTGGGAGAGTTTTGATTTCTGTATTTCGAGTATTCAATTTGGCAGAGTAACAGTGCTCAAAATTGTATATCAAAATGGGTAGAGGAGGCCTCTATTTATAGGCTGATTTGTGCTTCCTAATGAAGCCGTGCGACATTAACCTCTGGCTAATGAAGCCGTGCGGCATTATCCCTTGGTGACTCAGCAAGCTTCTAGATCCATGCAAGGTGGCGCCTAGAAACTCCTTTCCAGTGAGGGACTGCTTGAAATTTTAATTTCTAGCAAGTCCTTTCCCTCTTGGAAGGTTTGGCAAAGTTTCAGAATTGCCCCTGAACTTTAGAAAAGTTCGGGAAATTGCCGAAAAGCTTCACCGGAAGGCATGAGCCAGATTTGGATACTTACAGTAGGAAACCTTTAAAAGGGTCCAGCCATCCGATCGCTTCGGTCACCTCCTCGCCCATCTAGATAAAAGCTTGCCAGATTGGGATCCTCACTTTTGTCGACGACCCCACTTCCCCTGGAAACACCGTCGCCGAGGGGCTACTGTAAGTGCCCCAATCTGGATCGTTAGTGTTCCGTCAGCCCAATTTAATGATTTAGAATTATTTAGGGACATTTCGGGTATTATTTTAGACAATTTGATTGAGGAAGGACCTCTTAGGAATAAAAAATGGGCAGTGGCCTCGCTGAAAAGTATCATTTCCAAGTAAAAAAGTCTTTTTGACCAAATAAGAAGCAGCCAAAATGACCAAATAAGAAGCAGCCAAAATGCCTTTCTGCAAAACCGACACGCTGACGATCTTGTCCGCGCGGATGAATTCAGCATGCTAAAATCATCCACGTGGATGATTTTGTACCCTGACCAACCTATAAATTGAGCCCTTCTCCTTCATTTTCAGTAAGCAACAAATACAATTTCCTACTGTTACTCCGCCGAAATCAACCCTCAAAACAACCTTAAACATTCACATTCCACAAATTCAACACCAAAATCAACAACAAATTCACTACAAAATCTTACCTAAGCCTTTAACTCCTCAAACCCTAAACACTAATTCAAGAAATAGGGGGTAACCATTGGTAAACCCTCACTCTCCCTACTTAAACCTCCTTTATTCATGCATCCATTTCATGTCTAAATGATGTAATTTTGTTTACTTACTTGTTGCTCATCCCCCTTCCTTCTTGTCCTAGGATTCAAGAGGATCTCCATGGATGATTCTCTACAAAAGATCCACATTTTATTGTGTCATCTTCCATGTCCCCCTTTACTTTACTAGTCTTTACTTTCTCATTTGACCTAAAATGTAGTCATCTTGTAACCAATCTCCATATATGATCATCTTAAATGGTCTATATTGTTTACTTTCTTGTAAATGTTCCTTCCTAGTCTAAGATGCTCACCTTGAAAACCTTTCCATGGATGAATATCATTTAGACTTACATATTTAGGTTATACAAAGATGTAAGAGATACACTTGAGTCTAGATCTCAAGGATGGTCCTTCTTGTGACCACCTTAGAGTTCTTACTCTAAAGTTAATACATCTTGACCTAGTCTCTCATTCTAAGCATTTCCTACCATCTTTGCTTATTAACTTACTTTCATGTTAAATCTCCCTTTCCCTTTGCAAATGAAATGCTTTCAAAGTCCTAATGTACTCCCGAGATGGCTTGATATAGTTGATTCATCACTAATGATCACTAATCAAAGTCTAGGGAAAGAGAGGGCAAGCATGGATGCCAAAATCCAAACATTCCTTATTTTACTGTTTTTTCAGTTACAGTTCCAGTTAGACTCTGTAAATCCAGTTAACCTTCTGAAAATTACAGAGTCGGACTAGAAAACTGTAAAAAATTTAAGTTGCAGGCTGATCCGCGTGGATGTCTTTGTACATCAATTTCATCCACAGGGATGATATTGTCATCTGCATACAGTTTTCAGTTTCTGCTATTTTTACAGTTTCAGCACTGTTTTAAAACCATTTTCCAGTCCAGTCCAGCATATTTGTTTTATTTCCAGAAAGTCCTTTTAAGTCAAACCTTTCCAAAACACACACACACACACACACACACACACACACACACACACACACTGTTTCAAGTTTGGAAGACTCGTCTTACGAGGCATTTCAGGTGAACGTCAAATGTTCTTCTCGGAGTGTAACGTGATCTCCGAACTCATTTCTCTACTTTCGGGCATTTTTCAAAGTTTTGGCCCTAAACTAAAATGGCATGGCGACTCCGTTTATTTTTAAATCCGCTATGATTGACCCAATCCCAAAAATCATTTCAAACTCCAAGTTGTCGGGCGCCAAATCGGATCGAGGGTATATCACAATTACATAGATATATTTCTTTTTTCGTTCGTTCTGCTTAATTGAGTGTGGATGTTTAAAATGATAAGTTTTTATTATTTTTTATTTAGAAGGACCTACCTACTATATGTATAACAACAATTTATTTATTATTTTTATCACTAATTCTTTATCCTATTTTATTATTAATACTTATAACACCTTATTTATTATTTATTTTATATACTACCTTTTTTTAATAACCGTAATTAAAAAGTTGATTCAATTGAGCTGGGGCAAAGGAGTATTTGCTAATTGATTGTTCTATGCTTTGCTCTCCTCTTGTCACAAACTAATTGTCATCTTTAATTCTAGCGTCAATCCCAATTTTGTTATCTTCCTTTTATACAACACAAAATCTGGGGAGAAACGCGTTTCTCCGTCGCGTATGGAGAAACGGGGCTTAGTTTGTCGCGCGACATACTTAGCCACAACAACTGGACATCCTTTCCAAAGCTTCTGGATATCCGTAAGCTTGAATATGGATATTCGAAGCTTGAATATGGATATCCGAAGCTTTGGAAAGGATATCCGAAGAAACCAAATATTTTTTCGGATATCCTTTCCAAAGCTTCGGATATCCATATTCAAGCTTACTGATATCGAAGCTTTGGAAAGGATATCCAGAAAAAATATTTGGTTTCTGGATATCCTTTCCAAAGCTTCTGGATATCCATATTAAAGCTTCTGGATATCCAGAAGCTTTGAAAAGGATATCCAGAAACTGGCTAAGTATGTCGCGCGACAAACATAGCCCCGTTTCTCCACACGCGACGGAGAAACGCGTTTCTCAGCAGACCGACTCTTTATACATATATTTTGTAAATTCATTTTCAACTCCGTTTCTCTTTGTAACACCCCTACTTTTTCATACATAAATGAGCATTCAATGGCAATAAATAATACTTCAAAATATTAGGGTTTCCTCCCACAAACCCTATTACATCATAAATGTCATTAAATACCATAAATAACCTAACAAATAGGGAAGCGAAAATAAATACTTAATGTCACAGCTAGTAAAACCACACTAACCATTAATGTACTTACAACCAAATGAAATAGAATAATTATTCAATAACCCTAATTATTCTCCAAGCGTCGCCCTTCTCGCGACCAATCCGATTTTCTTCTACTTAGAACCTGGAAAGAAAAATTTAATGGAGAAAGGGTGAGCGAACGAATGCTCAGTAAGTTCATACGAAGTCTCTTCGGGTACTAAAAAGAGACGACCAGAATGAACACTTCAATAACGAAATACAAGGATAGGTTAATTTAACTTTATAATGGAATGCGGTATAATACAGTTAAGAAAACATTTAAGATTATCTTCAAAGGATTATGGCATTACGATTCAAAGGGATTCAAACAATTTTCGTCAATTCCAACGTACATTATAACCTCAATGCCAAAGGTACAATTTAATACACCTAGCTTCATCAAGCCATTAGTGCGGATCGAAACATATATGGTATCCACACATATATGCTCGTGGTCTAGAATTGCCCTTGTAATCAGACAATTCCTGAGAGAAGGCATGTGATCACTCATGCAATCCCTAATAAGAACAAGTCTTTTTCTAACTAGACAAGTTCTGACAATGCCTTTTTTAACAGGGTATGTCCATTCTAAGCAAGTAAGTGATTCCACAAACATGCTAGAACGAGGAAGCATACGTAGGTACAAGTATGCATATAACAAGTTTCAAACTTCAGATATTCTGTGAACAACATCATCACAAAATATAGCTATTTCCAAGTAACGTTCAATAACGCGGATTATTCACAAATAACTATCATGCCATTTGATAGTCTAATTATATCAAGAAGGTATAGGAGTTTCAAAGGTAAAGAATTCAAATACAGTGAAGGAACGTAATCCCTTACCTTGGTCTAACTTCTTGGACAGCTCTTCCCGTGCGTATCTACAACCACACAAGAGTAACTTAGTATCTCGCATTTGTCGTTAACTATCTCTACTTAGTTAAACCTCATGCGTTATAATTTAACTTCTTTCTTTTCTTTATTTAGTAATCTTCTAAGTTTGGGAAAGTTTCTATTTTTGAAAACTTTTCATATTTGGGAATCTCATTATTCTTGGATTTGTATTTCTCAATTTATAGGTTGATTTTATTTAGGGTTGTTCTCTTTTCTATTCTTTTCATAACTCTTAACTTTAAGGTAAACTTTCCTCTTTTAGGATTTCTATTAAAGTCCTTCTACTTTTGGTTAATTATTAAAAGGTCCTCCATCTTTTAGGTATTTATAAAATGACCCTTTAACTTTTAAGGATATATGAATAGGTCCCTCAACTTTTGAATAATTACAAAATAGTCCCTCAACTTTTCATTAATTACAGAATAGTCCCTCAACTTTTAATTAATTACAAAATAGTCCCTCAACTTTTAATTAATTACAGAATAGTCCCTCGACTTTTGATTAATCGCAGAATAGTCCCTCGACTTTCAATTAATTACAGAATAGTCCCCTGACTTTCAATTAATTACATTTTGGTCCTCCTGAAATTTTGGACTTTGCAACTTAGTCCTTCAGTTAGGTTTTTCAGCTAGTTCCTGACTGTAAGGTCAGAATTTTAATGGTTTCAGCTTATAAGGTATTCAGTTTAGTCCTTTTCAGTTTGAAACTTAACTGTAACCCTTTAAACTAAACCAAAATCTTAACGATTTCAATCAAAACATACCTAAACACCATAATGGCCATTCAGCCGCCTCATGCTAGGTTAAAACATGATTTTTATTCCATCTTTTTCTCCAAGAATCATTGACATAACAATTTAATTCAACCCAAGAACATAATTAGGGAGTTCTACATCTTAATAATTCGAGTTTCATATTCTTATTATTCAAGATTTAAGATTCATCATTAGGTTATACTCTTAATCATCAAACCCTAGATTTTTTCATCATTATAATCATCAAATCAATTACTCCCTCCGTCCCAATAAGTGCTTCACCCTTTTGGGTGGGCACACAAATTATGGTAATGGGAGGAAAAAAAAATGTTGTGAGTGTAATTTGAAAACAGGAGAGAGAATTAGTAGAGAAAATAGTAAATTTGAAAATTGTTGTGAGTGTAATAGTGAATTAGGAGAGAGAATGAGTGGAGGAAATAGTAAAGATTCTTTGTCAAAAAAGAAAAGGTGAAGCTTCTAACGGGACGTCCTTTTGAGTAATTAGTGAAGCTTTTATTGGAACGGAGGGAGTATAAAACCCTAAGGACAATCATTTATAATCTTTAATCAATTCTAACTTCAAATAATCGTAGGGAACTCAATATCTAACCAAATTAAATGAAACAAATTTTGGATTGTAGGGAATTACATTACCTTGATTTTTGTTTAGAAGAATTGATCAAAGAAGCTCAGAAAACTCGGCTGCTCCTCCTCTCCCTCTGCGGCTGCCGCCTTGGTGTGGGGTTAGGGTTTTAATTTTTTTCTTTTGTAAATTATGAGGGTTATGGAAAATTTAGGAAGGGTTTTGATTATTTATATTTGGGTATTATCCTCCTTGGGCCACTCATCTACACAAGCCCACTTACTTAGCCCAACTTGATTAAATCTCAAACCCATTTAATTAACCTTTAATAGCTCAATTATTAAATGCTAATTAATAATTGTAATTAAATTAATTATTTTCTAATAAAAATAATTAAATTAAAATTCTAATTTTTTTGGGTTCTTACATTCTTATCCCCTTAAAAGAAGTTTGTCCCCAAACTTACGTACCTTAGTTTGAAA
This sequence comes from Adenophora triphylla var. japonica, assembly GCA_022495995.1. NCBI lineage: Eukaryota > Viridiplantae > Streptophyta > Magnoliopsida > Asterales > Campanulaceae > Adenophora > Adenophora triphylla. The sequence continues at coordinate 34,831 of JAFEMH010007161.1, read as the reverse complement.
ATAGGTCGGGATACAATTCACGCATCTCGCTCTCTAGTTCCCATGTTGCTTCCATTTCGGTATGGTTGCTCCACTGTACTTTCACATAGGAAGCCAACCGCTTTCTCACATTCTCGTCTTTTCTGTCGACGATCTTGATCGACTTTTCATCATAAGTCAAATCAGCACGGACTCTTAGTTGTTTTTACTTGATCACGTGACTCGGATCGTGAATATACTTCCTTAGCATAGAGACATGGAACACATTATGTACTCCAGCTAATACCGGTGGTAGTGCCAATCTATAGGCCACTTCCCTAATCTTGTCAAGAATCTCGAACGGTCCCACATATCGCGGACTTAACTTTCCTTTGATTCCGAACCTCATGACTCCCTTTGTTGGCGAGATCTTTAAGAACACTAGATCACCCAACTGAAATTCTAAGTCACATCGTCGGTGATCTGCATACGACTTCTGTCTACTCTAAGCGGTTAATAACCATTCCGAATATGTTGTACCTTAATTTGCAGAAAGTGAGCCGACTTCATAAGTCTTTCCACTATGACCCAAATCGCGTTATGACCTTTCAACGTCTTCGGTAATCCAACCACTAAGTCCATTGCTATATTCTCCCATTTCCATTGATAATGAAAGATACTCTTCCAAATAACAAGTAGTGGCACTTTTACAAATAACATATAGAGATTTCATACACATATGTCTATCAATTCCAAGTACTTGTGCACCTTTCATCTAGGTGACTCCGATACACCTTTTCAGGCTATCATTGAATAAGGTTCCCTATGCTTTTATCAGAGCGCTCCCTTATTCTAGTGCATCATGATAATCACATATATAGAATTAAGGTCATTTCAATCTGTATAAACCAATTCATTCTACATTAAGTTCATTTCAATCTGTCTAGACCAATTCATTCAACATTAATGTCATTTCAATCTGTCTAGACCAATTCATTCAACATTAAGGTCATTTCAATCTGTCTAGACCAAATCATACAAAGTCCTCATCAAATGGACAGAATAATATCCTATATAGTGTTCAAGGTACGAGAACACATAAATCAAATCCAATCATCACGGATACACATTAAATTCCTATACATCTTTGTATTCCCAGGATGAACAGAAAATTTTGAACAGTGCGATTCTTGTAAAATCTCTCTCTTTATGTCTCGGTTGTCTGGTACCCAAATTCTCGACTGATACCTTAGAATTCCATCGGTCCCCATATGAAAATTTGTTGCCTTTCCCTTGGCTATACTCTCTTGCATCTTCACTGCCTCTTCGTCAATTTATTGGGATTCCTTGATTCTGTTCAAAAGTGTTGGCTGAACACTCCAATTACCCTTTAACTCTTACTTATATACTTGAAACCTCAATGCTATTCTGTGTACTTACCCCTTTAGAATTCGCAATCGCTAAGGTTCCTTGATTCTTCCTACTCAATGCATCAGCCACTATATTGGCTTGCCCTATGTAGTATAAAATTTCACAATCATAATCCTTAAGTAACTCAAGTCATCTCCTTTATCTCATGTTAAGCTCCTTCTGGGTGGAAACATACTTAAGACTCTTATGATTAGTGTAAATCTGACATGCTACCTCATATAAATAATGTCTCCAAATTTTCAAGGCAAATACTACAGTTGCTAACTCCAAATCATGGGTCGCGTAATTCCTCTCATGATACTTCAGTTGCCTTGACGCATAAGCTATCACCTTATCGTTCTGCATCAACACACAACCTAGTCCTGTCAACGAAGCGTCACTATATATCACAAATCCGTCCGATCCTGATGGTACTGTAAGAATAGGTGCGGACACTAACTAACTCTTCAGCTCTTGAAAATTCTTTTCACATTCCTCTGACCCAACGAACTTTGCTCCTTTCTGCGTTAACTTCATTAACGGTCCTGATAACTTCGAAAATTCTTCAACAAATCTCCTGTAGTATCCTGCCAACCCCAAGAAACTTCTTATTTCACTAACAGTTGTTGGTCTCTCCCAATCTAATATAGCTTCTATTTTTTTGCCGGATCTACTTCAATTCCTTCTTAGATACCCCATGTCCTAGAAATGCCATTTTCTCCAGCCAAAATTCATACTTCTTGAATTTAGCGTACAACTTTTGTCCCCACAAAACATGTAGAACTAACCTCAACTGTTCTTCATGTTCCTCCTTAGTCTTAGAGTATACCAAGATATCATCTATGAATACAATTACACATTTATCCAAAACTCCTGAAATACCCTATTCATCAATTCCATAAATGCTGCCGGTGCGTTCGTCAACCCAAACGGCATAACCAAAACTCGTAATGGCCGTATCTTGTCCCAAAGGCCATCCTTGCCACATCCTCTTTCTTCACTCTAAGTTGATGATATCCCGATCTCAAATCTATCTTCGAGAAATAACATGCTCCCCGAAGTTGGTCAAACAATTCGTCAATCCTTGGTAACAGATATTGATTCCTAATCGTCACTCGATTCAACTACCGATAATCAGCCCATTATCCATCAATTCTTGTAGTTGTTCCTTCAATTCCTTAGGTTCATTTGGCGCCATCCGGTACGGTGCCTTAGATATCGGTGCAGTCTCTAGTACTAAGTATATGGAAAATTTCACCTCCCTTTCCAGTGGTATTCCCGACAAATCTTCAGGAAACACATCCCTAAAATCTCTGATCACTGAAAGAGACTCTACACTTACTTCTTTCTTATCCATCTCTCCAATATAGGCCAAGAATCCTTCATATCCTTTTCTCAACATCTTTCGAGCCTTCATTACGAATGAAGCTCGATCTAAATCTCGGTTTCAATCCTTGAAAATAAGATTCCTCTCAAGATGGTAATTTGAATTTCACTACCTTCTTAAAACAGTCTATTTTTGCTTGGTAAGCAGCTAACCAATCCATTCCCAGAATAATGTCAATTTCATTCATTTCCAACTCTATCAGGTCAACCTCGAGTTCTCTATCACCTATTTTCAAAGGGTACTTCTTATACATAGGCAATATAGGAATGACTCATTAGTCGGAGTATCTATCACCAAAGGTACTTCTAACACTTCAGGTTTCAAATTCATTTTCTTCTCTTTGTACCGACACTCAACAGTCTTGTGCCTCCCTTTGCACACTTCACATTTTTCATCAAATTCTTGACCACAGACCTCACCTTTGATCTCAACTCTTTGATGGTTATAGTTATGACTTGGGTACTAACTTACGGAATCATCTTTTTCCACGATACTTATCGGTACTACGAATACAAGGCACTATTACTCACGCCTATACTAGCAATACTAAATGCTTAATACTTTTATACTTTAAACAGAATTCGTCTCAATAGACTAAAACATTTAAATCAAGTCATAGGTCAATTCACTAGACCCTTGGTCTTTTCAATAGAGCGACATTAGTCTCATGAGTCGTTTCAACAAACTCATTGGTCGTTTCAACAGACCAACAATACTGATACTCACACTTGCTGTTCCTATAGCATTCCCTTGAGTTAAGGCATCTCAACAGACTTCCATTATACAATCGGTCAATTCACTAGACCATCGATCGTTTCAATAAATCGACATCACATTCATAGGTCATTCCAATAGATCAAAATTACTTCCACAGGTCGTTTCAATAGACCGACTATAATTCACACTTGGCCATTTCAACAGACCGATTACTATTCACATTGGTCGTTTCAATAGACCAATCTTTCTCGTTTCGGTTAACGCATTCAATTAACACTTAAGGAATCAAACCGAGCAATCATAAATCAAAATGCGGAAAAGTTTTATTTCATAATATATTTGAAGGGAAGGCAATTGTTTCATACGTTCTTTCCAGTAGAACAAGAATAACTCTTACTACTAACTACTCTTCTTTCTATCACTAAAACCAAACAATTCTCCCTTCCACTTCCAATTTCACTTTCTTTCCTAAAACTTCCTTTAGGTTTTTCGCTAGGCACTTTCTCTTCCTTATCATCTTCAACCATGATTGGGGACGCTTCGTTCCTTTCTAAGTCTTTCGCAAGATTTTGAAGAGCTATATCCTCAATATCCTGAATGGTAGGAACCACTGGTTCCGCTGGGTTCTCTTTCCTAACCCTAGCAGCCTTAAGATCCTGTAACTCATAGTAATATATTTATTCCTCTCTTCTGACCTCATCTTTATACTTCCGGATCTTCTGCGAGACGACATCTGTGGATTACTTTGTTTCAGTTATATGTACTTATTTCATTGATACTTATCATGAATATGGTACAACAGTACCTTTACATGCATGACTATTGTATTTAGCTTCTACACTTTGTGCTAGCTTTTTACTTGCTAGTTTTCCCTTTCGCTCGTTAGTCACTTTACTAGACTACGGTTTGGTTCACGTCTTCTCTAGACGAAAGTTTTATTCATTGGCCTTTGGTACTATACCATTAACTTAATGTTCGTTAGATGGTTCGTTAACTTTGAGATTTTTCGTCTCGGAAAAATTTAACTTTTATTATCTTACTAACCTTTTACTTGGTCGGTTACATAATTTTTCGTCTCCAAAAGACTTTACAATTTAATTTTCAACTAACGTTTTTCTTAGTTAGTTTGACTTTATCTTACTAGTCGTTGTACTTGATTAGTTCACTTTTTATTTACATCGTCGTCTTTCTTCGACCCATGGTTTCACAAGCCGTTTCACTTTATCCCCATGGTCGTCTTACTTCGCCCCATGGTTTCATAGGCCATTTCACTTGGTCTATGTTTTTTTCTTGTTGTTTCTCAACAAGTTAAACTTCCGACTTTTCTTTATAAGGGATAGTTAATTATCATACTTGGTACGAGTAATAAAATTAACTAAAACTTTTATTAATACTGACTTGGTAAAAGGACATAAACTGTCTCAAAATCTTTTCTACTAGAAATAAAAATTCAATCTCAACTGAAACTACTAGACTAAGTCTGAATCAACTTAAATAAAATAACTCCCAGGACTTCTGATTAGCCATCAGTGCGTCCTCTCTGATCTTCCACTTGATCTCTAGATTCCACACTTCTCGTGTTCGGTTGCTAGCTCGTCATATTTGGCTTGAATATCTAATTTCTCTGCATATATCTGATAGCCTGACTTCCTTAGCTCCAGCTCACACTTTTCTTGTTCATCTATCTTCTTCTTGAGGTCATACACTCGCTTTTCTTCATCCAGCAATTTCACACTTAGCTTGTTCCACTCTCGGTTAGCTATTTTTAATATGTACCTCCATGTTTCTGACTTTCTGGTTACTCTTAGTCAGCTTATTCTCTATAAACTCCACATCAGACAAAGAACTTAATTAAAATAACTCAAATACATAATATATACACTTCTTTTAAAATAAGGCAAAAATATAATCCTCAAAGCATACAAGTAAGTTGTTCCTCCAACTTCTTTTACTTAGCTCTAAGTTGAATAGGCTAACTCTCATTTCTTAAGGTCAATTCAACTATCTTCAAGTACTTAAGCCTAATTCTCCCATGAGACCTAAAGCCATTGCTCTAATACCAACTGTAACACCCCTACTTTTCCATACATAAATGAGCATTCAATGGCAACAAATAATACTTCAAAATATTAGGGTTTCCTCCCACAAACCCTATTACATCATAAATGTCATTAAATACCATAAATAACCTAATAAATGCGGAAGCGAAAATAAATACTTAATGTCTCAGCTAGTAAAACCACACTAGCCATTAATGTACTTACAACCAAATGAAATAGAATAATTGTTCAATAACCCTAATTATTCTCCAAGTGTCGCCCTTCTCGCGATCAATCTGATTCCCTTCTACTTAGAACCTGGAAAGAAAAATTTAATGGAGAAAGGGTGAGCGAACGAATGCTCAGTAAGTTCATACGAAGTCTCTTCGGGTACTAAGAAGAGACGACCAGAATGAACACTTCAATAACGAAATACAAGGATAGGTTAATTTAACTTTATAATGGACTGAGGTACAATAGAGTCAAGACAACATTTAAGATTATCTTCAAAGGATTATGACACTACGATTCAAAGGGATTCACACAATTTCTGTCAATTCCAACGTACATTATAACCTCAATGCCAAAGGTACAATTTAATACACCTAGCTTCATCAAGCCCTTAGTGCGGGTCGAAATATATATGGTATCCACACATATATGCTCGTGGTCTAGAATTGCCCTTGTAATCATACAATTCCTGAGAGAAGGCATGTGATCACTCATGTAATCCCTAGTAAGAACAAGTCTTTTTCTAACTAGACAAGTTTTGACAATGCATTTTCTAACTGGGCATGTCCATTCTAAGCAAGTAAGTGGTTTCACAAACATGCTAGAACGAGGAAGCATACGTAGGTACAAGTATGCATATAACAAGTTTCAAACTTCAGATATTCTGTGAACAACAACATCATCACAAAATATAGATATTTCCAAGTAACGTTCAATAACGCGGATTATTCACAAATAACTATCATGCCATTTGATAGTCTAATTATATCAAGAAGGTATAGGAGTTTCAAAGGTAAAGAATTCAAATACAGTGAAGGAACGTAATCTCTTACCTTGGTCTAACTTCTTGGATAACTCCTCCCGTGCGTATCTACAACCACGTAAGAGTAACTTAGTATCTCGCATTTATCGTTAACTATCTCTACTTAGTTAAACCTCATGCGTTATAATTTAATTTCTTTCTTTTCTTTATTTAGTAATCTTCTAAGTTTGGAAAAGTTTCTATTTTTTGAAAACTTTTCATATTTGAGAATCTCATTATTCTTGGATTTGTATTTCTCTATTTATAGGTTGATTTTATTTAGGGTTGTTCTCTTTTCTATTCTTTTCATAACTCTTAACTTTTAAGGTAAACTTTCCTCTTTTAGGATTTTTACTTAAGTCCTTCTACTTTTGGCTAATTACTAAAAGGTCCTCCATCTTTTAGGTATTTACAAATGACCCTTTGACTTTCAAGGATTTACGAATAGGTCCCTCAACTTTTCATTAATTATAGAATAGTCCCTCAACTTTTAATTAATTACAGAATAGTCTCTCAACTTTTAATTAATTACAGAATAGTCCCTTGACTTTTAATTAATCACAGAATAGTCCCTCAACTTTCAATAAATTATAGAATAGACCCTCGACTTTCAATTAATTACAGTTTGGTCCTCCTGAAATTTTGGACTTTGCAGCTTAGTCCTTCAGTTAGGTTTTCCAGCTAGTTCATGACTGTAAGGTCAGAATTTTAATGGTTTCAACTTATAAACTATTCAGTTTAGTCCTTTTCAGTTTGAAACTTAACTGTAACCCTTTAAACTAAACCAAAATCTTAACGATTTCAATCAAAACATACCTAAGCACCATAATGGCCATTCAGCCTCCCCATGCTAGGTTAAAACATGATTTTTATTCCATCTTTTCCTCCAAGAATCATTGACATAACAATTTAATTCAACCCAAGAACATAATTAGGGAGTTCTACATCTTAATAATTCGAGTTTCATATTCTTATTATTCAAGATTTAAGATTCATCATTAGGTTATACTCCTAATCATCAAACCCTAGATTTTCCCATCATTATAATCATCAAATCAATTATAAAACCCCAAAGACAATCATTTATAATCTTTAATCAATTCTAACTTCAAATAATCGTAGGGAACTCAATATCTAACCAAATTAAATGAAACAAATTTTGGATTGTAGGGAATTACATTACCTTGATTTTTGTTTAGAAGAATTAATCAAAGAAGCTCAAAAAACTCGGCTGCTCCTCCTCTCCCTCTGCGGCTGCGGCCTTGGTGTGGGGTTAGGGTTTTAATTTTTTTCTTTTGTAAATTATGAGGGTTATGGGAAATTTAGGAAGGATTTTGGTTATTTATATTTGGGTATTATCCTTCTTGGGCCACTCATCTACACAAGCCCACTTACTTAGTCCAACTTGATTAAATCTCCAACCCATTTAATTAACCTTTAATAGCTCAATTATTAAATGCTAATTAATAATTGTAATTACATTAATTATTTTTTAATAAAAATAATTAAATTAAAATTTTAATTTTTTCGGGTTCTTACACTCTTCCTTCTGCAACCCACCATTCAGTTTGTTCTCTTCATTTTCTCTTTTGAATCTTCTTCCTTTCATCTTTTTCTTTTAGATTTGGTTTGAGGTTAGGGTTTCGTATTTGAGATAGGTTAGACATTTTCTCGCGATAAACAATTTGTCTATGATTGTATGTATTTATAGAAATTCTCAACTTTTATATGAGATTATGACTGTTGTAGAGCACCATATTCTTTATGTTTATTAATCAAAGTTTGTGTTGTTTGACTTAAAAAAAAAATAATCCAATATTGGTGAAAAACATAACAAATTTCTTTGGAAATTGTGATATCTTCTCCATCCTTACATTTTTAAATGTCATTATAGACTTTAAAAACAATTCTTTTTTTTTATTTGTCGTTTTGAGTTTTCTCTAGTTTAATAGACCATAATACCCTTTTTAATCATTAATATATTTTCTCTTCTTCCTCTTTAGTATTTTTTTTTTTCTACTCACACACACACACAGGCACAGAAGCACCTAGGAGATAAATTTTAGGGAGAGAAAACCTTCCCTCTAACTTTTGGGGGATCGAACCCATAACCTCCAGGTTGAAAGTCATGAGCTCAAGCCAGCAGGCCAAATTCCCATGTGCTCTTTACAGGGCCGGCCCTTACTAAAGGCAGGTGAGGCCTAGGTCTCAGGCCCCCTAAATTTGTCAATTTTTGAGGGCCCCAAAATTTAGGGGCTTAGTGGTAATATATCGAAAGTGAGGGGCCTCAATATAAAAAAATTAATTATACCCCCTGAAAATATACACAAAACCCCCCTCAAAATATATAAAAAAAATCACCTATATAAAGTTCTGAAATTGCAAAAATCAGTACTCAGCACACATTTACAAACCTCACCCCTCCGAGTCCGATTCGCCCGCAATTCGCCGTCGAAGACGCCGTACAAAGACGAAGGTCGAAGGTCACGTCTCACGGCGTCGGTCACGGCGGCGCTCCTTCTCTGTTCAGCCGTTCAGGCGCTTCGGAGGACCGGAGCTTCTCCCTCTCCGTTCACACTTCACGGCGTCTGCCCTGTTCGCACTTTTCCCATCTGGGTTCTCTCCTCAATCGACAATTTTAATCAAGGTAAGTCCCCTTTTCAATTGATTGATTTTGTAGTTTGCAATGGGTCTCGACGTTTCGGTTTTTTTTTTTTTTTTTTTTTTTTTTTTTTTAAATTTGGGTTCTTTTTGTTTTTAAATTTGGGTTCAATTGATTAATTTATTTTATCCTAGATTAGATTAGGGTTAGGGCTTTTGATTTAGAATTAAATTAAATTTATTTTATTCAAAATTAGGGCATTTGATTATAGGGTTAAATAATTGATTTATGTCCCAATTGTTGATTTTGTTATGTTTAGCTCCACTCAGCGAATGGAGATCTTAGGTTGGTTTTTTGGAATATTTGATGGATGAAGATTTATATTTCAATATAAGTAAGTTGATATCTGATTGGTTTACATTGAGGTCCATTATCTACCAGAGAGAAAATATTTCCAACTGTGTTGATTTGGTATTTGGCTTAGTTTGTTAACTTAAGGTGGTATTTTCTCTTGAATTTTAATACTTAACATGCTTCCTTTAGTAACATGGCATTTGAAGTTATTGAGGTTTTATAGTCGCAAATCGCAATGATGTGACCATTAGTTTTGGCTTTGAAATAACTCGGTATTTCGCGAGCTGCTCGAACTCGAGTACTAACGAGCCGAGCTCGAGCTTCGACTTATTTTTTGAAAAAAATCTGAAATCAAACGAGCTTTTAACGAGCCGAGCTCGAGCTTCGACTTATTTTTTGAAAAAAATCTGAAAAAAATGACGAGCTTGAAAATCAGTTCGAGCTCGAGCTCGAGTTCACCTCGAGCCCACTCGAACTCGAGCTTTTTTCGAGCCGAGCCCAAGCCGAGCTCAAACAGGCTCGTTTCGTGTAACAGCACTATCTAGGACCCCGAATATTACAGGGCCGCCTGGCTCTTTAGTATCTCTATATCCATGTAATGGGGAAAAAAGGGGATTGAGAAATTTTTTTTGAAGAAATACGCATATATTACTGTGATAAGTTTCGAATGGTACCCAGTCCACCACAACTATTCATCATCAATGCCAATGACCCTTCCCTATACCTTACTTAATCCAATACCTCTCCAATTGAGCACGTCTAGATCTGCTACTCGAAACCATGTTTTTTCAAACCCTCCATTTCCTTCGTCCTTATCTCAAACTGCTATGCTAAAATTTTGCACATTTATTGTCTTTTTGAGTCAATCAACAGTTGATACTCTCCATGTGCAGTTTTAGTTTTAGAAGAGATTTTTTGTTTCAAAATATTTTCATAAAACTTTAATACAATTTGCCTAAACTAATTTTATTTATAATTAACTATTTGTCAGTGTAAAAATATTTAATCGTCTGAATACTTGAATTATTTAAATGATAATTTAGTCTATTTAATATCTATTATATATGTGAAAAATCATATAACTACGTATATGTGTGAAAAGTCATATAACTACGAGTGCAAGTATTTTAAGTAAGAAAAAATAATTATTTAATTTGATGTGAATCTCATATTTTTTTTATCAACAAGATCAAGAGGAGTGTATTTAAATTTGGATCATATTTTGCAATTCCTCTTTTTTATTAGTGGAAATAAGAATCCCTTCGATCCCTCAATCTCAGCTCCTAGGAGCATGCACAATCTTGTGACCAAATATCGTGCTTGACAAAAATTTATTTATAAAAATTTACATTTTATAGTTATAGGAGTGAGTCAATTTTTTCTTTAAAAATATATTTTTATTATAGTTTAAAAAAATTATTCATAGAAACTTACATTTTGAAGTAACGAGTCAACTCCACTATTATTTATTTATATATTACAGTTTCAAAAAAAAAACTACGTTTTTATTATTAAAATAAAAGTTCAAGAAGTTATTTATTGTAACTTTATAAAATAAGGCAAAATACGTTTACCTCTCAAATTATACACGTAATCCCACTTTGCATTATGATGCTGATTTTGTTCGAAAGTGACATAATATTAAGTAACCAATAATCCCACTTTCCACCCTATCACCTAACAAAGTTGGAAATTTAACGAAAAATGATCATGTGGATATCATGTGAGGGGTATTTACGTTATTTAAATTTATTTGGGATATGTTTAACCTCCTGAAGTATCTATTTAATCCCACTTTACACATTTGCTCAAAATTTACTTTATTTTAATATCCTAAATAAATTATTTAAAAACAATTATGTTATAAATAATTTTTATCTATTAATTATTAAATTTAAAAATAAAATAATCAATGTCCTTACAAAATACTAAGTTTTTATGTTAATATTTAATGATTTATTATTAAACATTCAATCACATGAATGTTTCGAAAACCCTAATTAAAATCGAAGAATAAATGGAAAAATTGAAGACAAGGAATAAAGAGAGACCTGTCATGGTCCTGAACATACCAAAAGTATCGGGCTGGGTCAAGCAAGTAAAGCCCAATCATCAAGTAATTATTGCCACCATATTCTCAGTGGGTTCAGCCCAATCATCTCATAGCCCAAGGCCCATCTCAATGATCAGTCGACTTAAGATCGTTGTCCAACCTACCAGGTCCCGACCTAACTTAGTCCGACCTTATGATCCAAGTCATATTATGGATACGATCCAACTCAACCCATCAGTCAGGTCGACCAAACCCCAAGCGTCGACCTCGACCTACCAAGTAAGCGTCGACCTAACGGTTACTGGCGCACGTGCATCCATTCTTTCTATAACTGGTTCCCTACAAATCAGGAGTCAATCAGGGCACGAACCCATGACACGTAACTGTCCCTGAAATATCGGAGCCCATGTAGCCCTATCAAATAAACCACCTCCAACAACTATAAATACATTTCCACTACAACGGTTATGAGGTAACTGCAATTTTGTCATTTGAATACTCTTGTTCAATACATTATTTGCTCTCCAATTCATATACTTACTCTCACGCCCGAGGGTCTAAGCCGGAGACACATCCGGCTAGTCATGGGTTCTGGTTTTCAGGTCAAGGAGTCAGGTGATCAGTCTTGCCACGTGAAAGAAGATTGATAAGCACATTTCCTGCGGCATCAGTTTGGTTCCATTGCCGGGAACTCGTGCATAGCTTGACCTCGAAGTTCTTTTTCCACCCACAACCATGGTAACCCCGGACGGACATGTTACTGACGCTTCCGATGAATTCAATGAAGTGAATGCCAATACCAACGCCAATGCAAACACCGGGAATGCTAGCTTGCCTCCTCCTCCTCCTCCGCGTCATCACGCAAGGGCAACTCGATCTAATAGCGTTGTTGATGGCAGGGGATTACCAGATGGGAGGAGAGATAAACGACCCATGGAGGGCCAAGGAGCTCCACCTCCTCCAAAGAGTCCAACTGGACAAATGAACGCTGGAAACAGAGCAGGTCCCTCATCCAACCCACTGAGCAGGAAAGAAATGCTGCTGGAGTGAGCTCAGATCCTAGCCGAGTTATTAGCAATGGAGGAGGCAGAGCAGGCAGATAAAAGGTCAGAGAGGGTGGCTCCCTCTCAAGTTTCCAACAGGGACCATGCTAGGAGTACTAGGCCAAATGAAACTGTAGGACAGAATGTCGAGCAAAGGATGATACTGCGGCCTCAATCACCTATTCATGTTCCAAGTGATGACCTGAGGGCTAGTCTCAATAGGAATAGAGAGCAGGAAGCTCAGTCGGATCTGAGAACACAACTAGAGGCTAATCGAAGCTTACGAAGATCCCCGGCCAGAACACAAAGGTCGCAATCCCACAGGGAAAGGAATGGGCGCAGGTGTTGGGTTTTACGGGTCCATGCGCAACGGAATTAAGCATCAAAATAACATAAAATCCAAGAATCCTAGGATCCGTTCTATATAATTAACTTGACAACTATGAGATAGATGTAACCAACCTTGAACGCTTTCCGTTCTTGAGCTATCGAACGATTTGATTATGTGATTTCGAATCACAAACTTCGTTCTTCAACTTGCTTGAACTCTAGGCCTTGATCGATGAACGAGCGAAGACCCTCTTTCGGCATCCACACCTTTGAATGAATCCAAGAACAATTTCTTGAAGATTGCTAGATCCTATAAACCCTTGAAATAATATTGAGAATATGTTTGTGTATTTCTTTTGAGAATTTCGGCTAGCTTTTTAGGGTTGACAGACGTTCATATTTATAGTACATTAGTATAGAATATGAAGCCTAATCAAATTAGAAAAAGATTCTGTCAAACCGCCTCAGTGGCTTGCTGTGTCGCACGACCACACACAGCACATGGCCTGTTGTGTCGCACGGCCTAACAAGGCTGATGAGGAATTTCTCAATCATTCTTCCAATGGTTTAGTCAATTCATTCTAGTTGTGTGTGACCCAATAGGATTACATTATGTTGGCAATGAGTTCGATCATATCGACCCTCATAAGTTATAAGCGGACTCTAGCAAGCCATTATGTCTACCCAAATAATATAACGTAAGAGTTCACGTTTCCAACGGTACACTTTCATTTCTCCCTTTGTCTCACGATGTTATATTGAACACAAGTCATGGTCCTCGTCAACTTGTCTTTGTTCAATGCTTTCTCGATTCTTGAATATAATGATAATTCCAATCATATTGGGGTACGGCCATACAATTTCATCATTATCACTCATCGAGGGGCCCAAGCAAAACATCTCTCTATCGAGGGACAAATTCCTTCTTGACTTATCATCCTTCCCATCATGAATCCGATCATGCCAAAATTAGCCTTTATAAATATCGTGTTAAGATATCGTTTGACTAAAATCAAACATGACTTTCATCATATGTAAGGTCATGATAATCTCAGGTCTAGGGACTAAATGAAGTAACCTTTATGAGATTTAATTATGACATTTGACCATGACATAAATCTCATGCGGGTCAAGTCCAGTCACTTGTTCTCTAACAAGTACCCATAATTTCAATGTGCATCTCTATGCATATAATCATCGTATGATTATTCATTGACAATTATACTAGTTATTTTCTTAATAATTAGGGACGGAGATTATTATAAAAAATATACAAAGCATATATAATAATCAAAAGATAAACATCTCATATAATAATAAATAATGTCAACACATAAGTCTATCAATCATAGACCTAGGGCATAACACTAACAGTCTCCCACTTGCACTAGGCCCAATCTACCATGTATCGAATATCCATGGACCTAACATGACCATCATGCTTAGCTTGCGGGAGAGCCTTAGTTAATGGGTCCGCCACGTTGTCATCAGTGTTCAACATTTGAACTAACTCGGAAAGGTTTTTATTCATTCCACCCATGTTATAGTGCATTATGAAATTACTAAAACTTTTGGACAATGAATTCAATATTATGTCGGTAGCCAACTCTTGGCTAATTGGAAAGCCGAGCCTTTCAAAATGCTCAATGTGGTCCTTCAACTTAAGAGCATGGGGACCAACAGCTTGTCCTTCACTCATCTTGCATGAGGTCAAGACCGTAACTGTGTTGTACCTTTCTTACCTAGCTTGTACTTGAAACATTTCCATCAGTCGATTGTTTAGGTCAACTGTCCCCAAGTGCTCAAGATCCTTCTGAAGGTTCTTGCACATGGCGGAGAGCATGAGGCAACCAACATCTGTGGAGTCACTCTTGTACTTCAGATATTGATCCCTCACTGCCCTAGTAGCATTGGCAGCAGGTTCAGGTGGAATAGGTTCCTCGAGAACGTACAATTTTTCTTCTTGCTTGAGAACAATTCTCAAACTACGGATCCAATCCATATAGTTTGTACCATTCTCTTCCAACTTTTCCTTCTCAAGGACAGATCGCAGTGAAAAGTGATTATTGTTTGATGCCATTTATTCTACAAAAAGATATACATAAAATATGAACACATATAAGTAAACATATCATATGAGAAGTATAATGCATTTATATAAAATGCTCCCACTAAATTATACACCTTCAAATGCAAATAAGCATAATATACATTTAATGGGCTAAGATCCAACTTTAATTCAATTTCAAGTTTGCTATGGCAAACCGCTCAAAATTAAATTAATTAGGTAGAAAACATCAATCATATCACACATATGACTCTTAGATCTTTTATGAGATTTATTCAAGACATCATATGTCTAGGCATATTTTAATCTCATCTTATGCCTTGAGTCCAAAAACCATTTTGATGACCCAATTAAGTTCATTCACTTTAAACGTATAGGAACCACCATTTCCTCATCTTGCTCGCATTCGAATAGAATCAAAGCAACTTGCTATGGCAAGCCCACCAAAAACTATCCGAATGATCTCAAGTGTTTTAATCATGAATTGGCAGAAAGAACTTAAAAGTTAAATGAAGGTTCTTTAAGGTAGATTATAAGCATATCAGCAAAGATAGTCATAATCGTACACCATGTAAGTTCCCAGGAAGATAGGTGAGCCACAAGGACTACTTAAGTACCAACTCTTCCTTAGACAGAACTCTCCTAGACATGCACAATCAGAAATCAACACTGATTTGGCAACATAATCACTACCCTTTTATAAACAATCAGTTTCCTTTTAAATTTCGCGTAATTATGACTTGTTTCCATAAACAATCATAAATCCAAAATTTTGATGTCTAAACATATTAGAAAACTATAATGCAATGTTTCAACTAAACATAAAATTTTTTAGCACATAAGAACAAGTAAATCATGCATCGCAATAATTATTAAAATCATATTTTAATCAACTAAGCATGCATAAACAATGAATTAATCTAGCATAGCCCTATTAACTCAATTTTATAGCATCCAGATTAACACATAAACGTATCAGATTGTAAAAACATTCACGGATTAGCCAAAGATTAAACAAGCGATTACGCCAGTTTTGGCTAGTGTCGCGTGACAACATCGGCCATATGGCTAGATTTGTCGCATGACATACGATTACAAATTTCCACATGTGGCTTACTATGTCGCACGACGTAGTTTTCCAGGATTTCGAATTCAATCAATTCTAAATCATAGAGCAATTAAATCATGAAAATGACTTTTAACAGATTTAATTCAATATCATTAGAACACGAATTAGGCATATTGTTTCAAAAACAATTAATCTATCGCATATAAAACATACAAAAGAACATATAAATGATTTTATATTACTTTTCTAGCATGTTAATTCAAACTTAATGATACGAACGGGGCTCTGATACCACTGTTGGGTTTTACGGGTCCATGCACAGCGGAATTAAGCATCAAAATAACATAAAACCAAGAAGCCTAGGATCCGTTCTATATAATTAACTTGAAAACTATGAGATAGATGTAACGAGCGATTCGATTATATGATTTCGAATCATATATGATTTCGAATCACAATCTTTGTTCTTCAACTTGCTTGAACTCTAGGCCTTGATCGATGAACGAGCGAAGACCCTCTTTCGACATCCACACCTTTGAATGAATCCAAGAACAATTTCTTGAAGATTGCTAGACCCTATAAACCCTTGGAATAATATTGAGAATAAGTTTGTGTATTTCTTTTGAGAATTTCGGCTAGCTTTTTAGGGTTGAGAGACATTCATATTTATAGTACATTAGTATAGAATATGAATCCTAATCAAATTAGGAAAAGATTCTGTTAAACCGCCTCAGTGGCTTGTTGTGTCGCACGACCACACACATCACATGGCCTGTTGTGTCACACGGCCTAACAAGGCTGATGAGGAATTTCTCTATCATTCTTCCAATGGTTTAATCAATTCATTCTAGTTGTGTGTGACCCAATAGGATTACATTATGTTGGCAATGAGTTCGATCATATCGACCCTCATAAGACATAAGCGAACTCTAGCAAGCCATTATGTCTACCCAAATAATGTAACGTAAGAGTTCACGTTTCCAACGGTACACTTTCATTTCTCCCTTTGTCTCACGATGTTATATTGAACACAAGTCATGGTCCTCGTCAACTTGTCTTTGTTCAATGCTTTCTCGATTCTTGAGTATAATGATAATTCCAATCATATTGGGGTACGGCCATACACTTTCATCATTATCACTCATCGAGGGGCCCAAGCAAAACATCTCTCTATCGAGGGACAAATTCCTTCTTGACTTATCATCCTTCCCATCATGAATTCGATCATGCCAAAATTAGCCTTTATAAATATCGTGTTAAGATATCGTTTGACTAAAGTCAAACATGACTTTCATCATATGTAAGGTCATGATAATCTCAGGTCTAGGGACTAAATGAAGTAACCTTTATGAGATTTAATTATGACATTTGACCATGACATAAATCTCATGCGGGTCAAGTCCAGTCACTTGTTCTCTAACAAGTACCCATAATTTCAATGTGCATCTCTATGCATATAATCATCGTATGATTATCCATTGACAATTATACTAGTTATTTTCTTAATAATTAGGGACGGAGATTATTATAAACAAATATACAAAGCATATATAATAATCAAAAGATAAACATCTCATATAATAATAAATAATGTCAACACATAAGTCTATCAATCATAGACCTAGGGCATAACACTAACAGTCTCCCACTTGCACTAGGCCCAATCTACCATGTATCGAATACCCATGGACCTAACATGACCATCATGCTTAGCTTGCGGGAGAGCCTTAGTTAATGGGTCCGCCACGTTGTCATCAGTGTCTACTCTGCATATCCTTACGTCTACCCTTTCACATATCTCTCGGATAATGTGGAAACGTCGAAGTATATGTTTGGATCTCTGGTGTGACCTTGGTTCCTTTGCTTGTGCAATGGCTCCATTGTTGTCACAGTAAAGTTCAATAGGATCTCTGATGCTTGGAACGACTTCCAAATCACTAATGAACTTTTTGATCCAAACTGCTTCCTTAGCCGCATCGGATGCCGCTATGTACTCGGCTTCGGTTGTAGAATCGGCGACGGTACTTTGCTTGGAACTTTTCCAACTCACGGTGCCTCCATTAAGCGTAAACAAAAATCCAGGCTGCGTCTGAAATCATCTTTGTCGGTTTGGAAGCTAGCATCGTGTAGCCTTTACTACAAGATCTTCTTCCATTCCTCCAAAGACCAAGAATACATCCTTAGTTCTTCGTAAGTATTTAAGGATATTCTTGGCTTGCTATCCAATGTGGTTCGCGGGATCCGATTGGTAGCTACTCGTCATACTTAGAGCACACGAGACATCAGGTCTAGTACATAACATAGCATACATGATAGACCCAATTGCCGAAGCATATGGAATACCATTCATTCTTTTTCGCTCATCATTAGTCTTAGGACTTTGATTCTTGCTAAGAGATATACCATGTAACATTGGCAAGTTTTCCCTTTTAGAATTTTCCATTTGGAATCTTCTAAGAACCTTGTCAATGTAATTACTTTGACTTAAACCAATCATCCTCTTGGATCTATCTCTATAGATCTTGATACGAAGGATATATGCGGCTTCGCCAATATCTTTCATTGAAAAACACTTTCCCAACCAAGACTTAACGATGCAGTAGTGCGAAACGTCATTTCCAATGAGTAAGGTATCGTCGACATACAACACTAAAAATAGTGCTACGCTCCCACTAATTTTCTTACACAAGGTTCATCTTCGTTTTTGATAAAGCCAAACTCTTTGATTGCTTCATCAAAGCATAGATTTCAACTCCTAGAAGCTTGCTTCAATCCATAAATGGATTTCTGCAACTTACACACCTTATTAGAATTTTCTGAACTGACAAAATCTTCAGGTTGTATCATGTATACATCTTCAAGTAACTTCCTACTAAGGAAAGCTGTTTTGACATCCATTTGTCATATTATGTGGCTATGGCAATTAAAATTCTAATAGACTTAAGCATAACTATAGGCGAAAAGGTTTCATCATAGTCTATGCCATGAATCTGCCTATAACCCTTAGCTACAAGCCTAGCCTTATAGGTGTGCACCTTCCCATCCATGTCGGTCTTCTTCTTGAAGACCCATTTGCACCCTATGGTTTTTACACCTTCGGGTGGATCAATCAAGTTCCAAACTTGATTATCAGCCATGGATTGTAATTCGGACTTCATGGCCTCTTGCCATTTTTCCGAATTAGGAGCGGACATCGCCTCTTGATAGCAAGTAGGTTCATCGTTTTCGATTAACTCCACTTCATCACTTTCCGTAACGAGAAATCCATATCTCTCGGGTTCGGATCGTGACCTACCACTTCGGCGAAGAACTTGTGCATCTTGAACCGGTTCCACAACTCTTTGTGAACTTGGTTCAGTCTCTACCATTGGTTCAATGTTGTTTCGGGTTCTCGAATTTCTTCGAGATCTATTTTACTCCCATTGGTTCCTTTGCGAAGAAACTCCTTTTCTAAGAAAGTACCATTACGAGCAACAAACACTTTGTTCTCGTTTCGGTTGTAGAAATAGTATCCTTTGGTTTCCTTAGGATAACCCACGAAAACACATTTATCAGACTTAGGTGCTAGCTTGTCAGAAGTTAACTTCTTGACATATGCATCGCAACCCCAAATCTTCATGAAAGACAAACTAGGTTTTCTTCCATGCCACATCTCATATGGGGTCTTTTGAACCGATTTGGTAGGAACTCTATTTATAGTGAAAGCGGCGGTTTCTAGTGCATGTCCCCAAAAGGATAAAGGAAGCTCAACTTGACTCATCATAGAATGAACCATGTCCAACAAGGTTCTATTCCTCCTTTCAGACACACCATTCCATTGTGGTGTTTAGGGTGGAGAGAGTTCTGAAACGATTCCACAACTCTTAAGATGATTTGTCAAATTCTTGGCTCAAATATTCACCACCTCGATCGGATCGAAGTACCTTAATAGTTTTGCCAAGTTGATTTTGCACCTCATTTTGAAATATTCGAAATATCTCAAACGATTCACTTTTATGTTTCATTAGATAAACATATCCAAATCTACTATAATCATCAGTGAATGTTATGAAGTACCGAAATCCTCCCCTAGCATCGCTACTCATAGGCCCACATACATCGGTATGTATGAGTCCTAATAAGTCGCCCGCCCTTTCACCGGTTTTGGTAAATGGGTCCTTGGTCATCTTGCCAAGTAAACAAGATTCGCATGTCTCATAAGATTCATAATCATGTGAGTCTAAAAATCCATCTTTGTGGAGTTTAGAAATGCGTTTCTCGTTTATATGGCCAAGACGACAATGCCATAAGTAAGTGTGGTTTACATCATTGGGTTTAGATCTCTTGTTAATGTTATAGATATCATTATCACGATTTTCAACATCAAGAATATAAAGGCCATTGAATGAAACGAGTATAATAATGCATATCACTCTTGTAAATGGAAAATTTCTTATCACATATAAGAAAATTAAAACCTTCATTATCCAAACATGAAATCGAAATAATATTCCTACTTAAAGCTGGAACGTAATAACAATTGTTCAAAACAAGTATTAGTCCACTAGGTAAAGTAACTTCATAAGTTTCTACGGCTAATGCAGCAACTCTTGCTCCATTCCCCACACGTAGGTCCACTTCACCTTCCTTAAGCATCCTTATGTTCTTTAGACCTGCACATTTAAACAAATGTGAGTTCCACATCCGGTATCTAATACCCAAGAACTAGAAGTAGATAGGAATATATCTATAACAAAGATACACGAAGTCGAAGCAACTCCTTTGCTCTTCTTCGGTGCTTCCTTGTATTTTGCGCGATTTCTCCTCCAATGTCCAATCTCATTGCAATGGAAGCAGACTGCGTCCTCTTGGGACTTAGGCTTAGCCTCTTTAGGCTTGAAAGCCTCTTTGGGCTTGGCAACTTTTGCCTTAGGATTAGCAACCTTTGCTTTTCCTTTACCCTTGAAACCCTTCCCCTTGTTAACCATTAGCACTTGGTCGGTTTTCTTCTCGACAATATTGGTTTCCATGAGTGTTCAACATTTGAACTAACTCGGAAAGGTTTTTATTCATTCCACCCATGTTATAGTGCATTATGAAATTACTAAAACTTTTGGGTAATGAATTCAATATTATGTCGGTAGCTTGACTCTTGGCTAATTGGAAAGCCGAGCCTTTCAAGATGCTCGATGTGGCCCTTCAACTTAAGAGCATGAGGACCAACGGCTTGTCCTTCACTCATCTTGCATGAGGTCAAGACCAATTCTTGTGTTGTACCTTTCTTGCCTAGCTTGTACTTGGAACATTTCCATCGATCGATTGTTTAAGTCAAGCTGTCCCCAGTGCTCAAGATCCTTCGAAGGTTCTTGCACATGGCGGAGAGCATAAGGCAACCAACATACGTAGAGTCACGCTTGTGCTTGAGATATTGATCCCTTGCGCCCTAGTAGCATTGGCGGCGAGTTCGGGTGGAATAGGTTCCTCGAGAACGTACGGTTTTCTTCTTGCTTGAGAACAATTCTCAAACTACGGATCCAATCCATATAGTTTGTACCATTCTCTTCCAACTTTTCCTTCTCAAGGACGGATCGCGAGTGAAAAGTGATTATTGTTTGATGCCATTTATTCTATAAAAAATATACATAAAATATGAACACATATAAGTAAACATATTATATGAAAAGTATAATGCATTTATAAAATGCTCCCACTAAATTATACACCTTCAAATGCAAATAAGCATAATATACATTTAATGGGCTAAGATCCAACTTTAATTCAATTTCAAGTTTGCTATGGCAAACCGCTCAAAATTAAATTAATTAGGTAGAAAACATCAATCATATCACATATATGACTCTTAGATCTTTTATGAGATTCATTCAAGACATCATATGTCTAGGCATATTTTAATCTCATCTTATGCCTTGGGTCCAAAACCATTTTGATAACCCAATTAAGTTCATTCACTTTAAACGTATAGGAACCACCATTTCCTCATCTTGCTCGCATTCGAATAGAATCAAAGCACCTTGCTATGGCAAGCCCACCCAAAACTATCCGAATGGTCTCAAGTGTTTTAATCATGAATTGGCATAAAGAACTTAAAAGTTAAATGAAGGTTCTTTAAAGGTAGATTATAAGCATATCAGCAAAGATATTCATAATCGTGCACCAGGTAAGTTCCCAGGAAGATAGGTGAGCCACAAGGACTACTTAAGTACCAACTCTTCCTTAGACAGAACTCTCCTAGACATGCACAATCAGAAATCAGCTCTGATTTGGCAACATAATCACTACCTTTTATAAACAATCAGTTTCCTTTTTAAATTTTGCGTAATTATGACTTGTTTCCATAAACAATCATAAAATCCAAAATTTATAATGTCTAAATCTAAACATATTAGGAAACTATAATGCAATGTTTCAACTAAACATAAAATTTCTTAGCACGTAAGAACAAGTAAAACATGCATCGCAATAATTATTAAAATCATATTTTAATCAACTAAGCATGCATAAACAATGAATCAATCTAGCATAGCCCTATAAACTCAACTTTATAGCATCAGTTAACACATAAACATAGCGGATTGTAAACACAATTTACAAATTAGCGAAAGATTAAACATGCGGATTACGCAGATTTGGCAGATTATGTCGCGTGACAACATCGGCCATATGGCTAGATTTGTCGCGTGACATACCTAGCCAGTTACCGAGATTTCCACATGTGGCTTACTATGTCGCACGACGTAGTTAGCTTGATTCGCGAGATTTCCAGATTCAATCAATTCAGATCACATGGCAATTAAATCATATAAAATAACCCTTTTACAGATATAATTCATCATGATTTAGAAAACGATTTTCATATTGTTTCACATAAATAATCAAAATTCTATCGCATACAAAAACATGCAATAAGCATATAAACAATTTATATCTCAAATCTAGCATGTTAATTCAAACTTAATCAAACGAACGGGGCTCTGATACCACTATTGGGTTTTACGGGTCCATGTGCAGCGGAATTAAGCATTAAAACATAAAACCCAAGAAGCCCTAGGATCCGTTCTATACAATTAATTTAAATTCCTATGAGATAGAATTTTACCAACCTTGAACGCTTTCCGTTCTTGAGCTATCGAACGATTTGATTATGTGATTTCGAATCACAAACTTCGTTCTTCAACTTGCTTGAACTCTAGGCCTTGATCGATGAACGAGCGAAGACCCTCTTTCGGTATCCACACCTTTGAATGAATTCAAGAACGATTTCTTGATGATTGCTAGATCAAAACCTTGAAGAATATTGAGAGTATTTTGTTATGAATTTTGCTTGAAAATTTCGGCTAGGCTATTAGGGTTGACAGACCTCTTATATTTATACTACTTTAGTATGAATATGTTTCCTAATCGAATTAGGAGACCAGGCTGTCAATCACGTCTGGTGGCCAGATATGTCGCGCGGTATAGTCTGCCATATGGCCAGATATGTCGCGCGGTATAGTTTGCCACATACAGAAACTCTCAATCATTCTTCCTTTGGTTTAACCAATTCATTCTAGTTGTGTGTGACCCAATAGGATTATATTATGTTGGCAATGAGTTCGATCATATCGAATCCCATAAGACATAAGCGGACTCTAGCAAGCCATTATGTCTACCCAAATAATATAACGTAAGAGTTCACGTTTCCAATGGTACACTTCCATTTCTCCCTTTGTCTCACGATGTTATATTGAACACAAGTCATGGTCCTTGTCAACTTGTCTTTGTTCAATGCTTTCTCGATTCTTGAGTATAATGATAGTTCCAATCATATTGGGGTACGGCCATACACTTTCATCATTATCACTCATCGAGGGGCCCAAGCAAAACATCTCTCTTCCGAGGGACAAATTCCATCTTGACTTATCATCCTTCCCATCATGAATCCGATCATGCCAAAGATAGCCTTTATAGATATCGTGTTAAGATATCGTTTGACTAAAATCAAACATGACTTTCATCATATGTAAGGTCATGATAATCTCAGGTCTAGGGACTAAATGAAGTAACCTTATGAGATTTAATTATGGACATTTGACCATGACATAAATCTCATGCGGGTCATGTCCGAGTCACTTGTTCTCTAACAAGTACCCATAATTTCAGTGTGCATCTCTATGCATATAATCATCGTATGATTATCCATTGACAATTATACTAAGTATTCTCTTAATAATTAGGGACGGAGATTATTATAAACAAATATACAAAACATATAATAATCAAATGATAAACATCTCATATAATAATAAATAATGTCAACACATAAGTCTATCAATCATAGGCCTAGGGCATAACACTAACATAAAGAGGTGACGATAAGTTTACGCTCAACTCACTCTCCCATTTTGTTGGGTGACGTGCGAATACAAGTAGTATGATGTTCAATACCATTTTCAAGAAAAATATTTTTGTTAAACACATAAACTCCTGGCTGCATTATCACTCCTAAGCTTCTTAACATGCTTATTAAATTGTCTTTCAATCATGGCAGCGAAGAAATTTTTCAGATTCTGGTGAGAAACATCACTTTCAAGTGATGAATTAGATAAACGCATACACCCCGACGAGCAATCATCCACAAATAGTCAAAAAATAATTTGTACACCACACATAAGCAAAGAACTTACGATAGTCACCCCAAATGTCACAATGAATTAAATCAAAAATCTCAATAGAGTTATTATCACTTGACAAAAAGCTTGTCTCTACTCATGTTTAGGCTTCTTGACAACAAACCCCACACGCGCCCTTATTAATGCTACTACAAAACTAATAAAAAGGCAATAAACCAACTACTTTACTTTGGATGGATGTCCAAGCCGTTGATGCCACAATTGGTAGCTTCCGGATTCTTTGGTAACGCTGCAAAACTTGTGATGATCTTCTCGTATAGTATAGCCCTCATTTAGTTCACTCCGCACCCAATCAACATCTTCGAGGCCCGATCCTGTATCACACATTGTTTTTGGTGAGGAAAAGGTGCACCAAAGCATTTGAACTCATTAAGCGGTACCGAGAGACGGATAGTAAATTGCAATTAAAAGTTGGAGCATAAAGAACATTTTTCAAAACCAATCATTTTTCCAATGTCACGTCACCTTCTCTTCGTGGCCACGACATATTTTCCATTAGAGCAAAACCTATATGGTTAGCCTCAATATCATCGAATATGTTTAAGCAGAGGAAGATATTCCTCGTCATGTGTTGGATAGCCCCACTCATCGACAAGAGCCAAGTGGTCATTATTTATCTTACCACCTCGGGATGGCCGAGTTGCCATGAGGAAGGTCGGTTGTGCAGCCTAACATTGATCGGGTGCATTCTCTGTGTCCGCACATAATTCTTGGAAGTGACTTCCACCGCTCCCGTCAGAATCCCAAGCACACGAGCCTCCGATCTTCATCTCATCGAACCGTGATGTGTTAGCCTTTATCCTTGAACCTTAACTTTGATCCTTTCCCGTTGAAGAGGATTGTCCTCCACTTCTCCCTTTGGTGTTCCTCATACGCCGCTCTCCCCCACCATTCTAGATAGCCCACTAGTTTATGTAGCACGATCTCCACAACATGTCCATATCTTCTTACAGCTAGAACAAAAACAATATTGTTCCCCATCTTTTCTTTCTCCCCCGAACCGTATATTGTGCGCCGACGGTTGCTCGACCAGTTGATCCTCCAACCGTCTCGAGCAAAGAAACTAACAAAAAGTGCGGGATAATGTCAAAGCACACCCACCGCCGCGTACTCTTTCTTCCTTACAACCACTTGGAATATGCTTTATTAAACATTAGGCAACGGTTGCCCGTGTTCGGGATGAAAGACTCTCACGTTTCTCAAACTTCTGGCATTTTCTAGTCCCATAACAAACTAATGCACTTTCGCTCATCCTCAATGCGTCATTTGGTCACATGGCTCTACGAGAGATTACATCTCGCACTTTTGCTACACGGAAACAGTGTGGGCAATGTCTCAAAATCATTGAGATTATACCACACAGCTTCTTGATCCGGACCCACAATACACGGCCCAACGCTGGGTCGTCCCCCGATGGATGTGGGTTTTACCCATCCAAAAGATATATTTCCTAGCTTATTTGATGCTCGAAACCTTGAGAATTCTAATGTATTTTGTTAGTGTTTTTGATAGTTCAGGCTGCCAAGTGCAACAATGCTTTGAAATCTGGGACAAAACCGACATTTTGGAAGCTCCAAGGACTAAATGGGAAATATTGGAAAATTCGTGAACCGAACCTGGAAATATGGGAATTTTTGGACCAATTTAATTTATAAAAATTCTCGTGAGTTAAAATAGAAGAAAAATAAAATCCTAAAGAGCGAAGCGCAAAAGAAGTCATTATAGTGGTCAAAGTGCAACGGCAAAATTGCGAGACGAAACGAGTATATATTTGCGTACTAAAAACTAGGCCAAGGAATGCAAGGCACGGCCGGCCAAGCTGTGTTCCATTTGCTAGGCCAAGGAAGCTGGCTGTACATTGCCAGATAGCAGGCAATGAAGAGGAACTTGGGCCAAAACACAAGCCGCTAGGCCAAGCGTGTGAGGTGAGGCAAAAGAGAAATCCCAAGGTTGGCAATCGTAACGAGTTAGCCGCACTGTGAGCGCTACGACTCCTTATCACTTGCAGTCGGATTTTACAGCTAAGCCCAAGCCGGTTTGGGCTTTGGGCTTTCGGAACTGCTCGAATTGGTGTGGCTTTTCAAGGTTTTTTTCTTTTCCAATTCCGTTTTAACTTAGGATTTATATTTATATATATAAGGTGAGTTCATCAGATGTATGTGATTTTTATTCATTCAAGCAGTGGTATTGTTTTTAGAGTAGGAAGAAGATACTATTACTTCCTCCGTCTCAGTTTCGATTCGGGTTTTATGTTTATTTTATTTTTGTAATTTATTATTATGAGTATAAATTCCTTCTTCATGGATGATGTGATGTAACTTAATTGTCAGAATTCTTAAAAAAGCTAATGATGTTTTAATTCTTCCATACTTTTGCCTTGTTCTTGTTAAATGGAAATTTGCTTAATTTATTTTTAGACTTTAAACATTATTGATTGATATTAGTTGGTCTTTAAGCTTCATTGTACTAGGGTTTTGGGGTACTACACTTGCGTGGGTAATTTTTACATTAGCCTAGATTTCATTGCGCTTAATAGATCCAATTGAAGACCTTGCGAAGAAATCAAGGGTCTAAAATCAACTTTTGTTCTTTCACTTTTAATGAATTAGCGTTTTGTTAATTTGATCTTGCGTGATAATTGATGGGGGAATTACTCCAATAATAGAATTGCATGTTAACCATCTAACCGTCCCAACTCTTATTAGTGAAGCGATTTCTTTGAACAAGATTAGTAATTGTTTTTTATAAATTAGCATAGGAAGGAGATAATTGTGAAACTCAATCCGTGAATCCTTGTCATTTTTTATTTCAATATCTCGTTTTATTTTAATTAGTTAATTTATTTGCTTTTCAATTTAGTTTATTTTAATCAATCAAAATCAAAACCCCTCCTCTTGTTTCATTTACACCTAATTAAATCAACTTGTTAATTCACTCAAGTCTCGTAGTTCGACCCTTACTTTTGTATATTGCTACTTCGGTAACCAGTACACTTGCAAGGTTTTTATTACAAGTGGAATTTTATCCATCAGAAGTTTTGGTAGTTCTTGCAGAGGATACCATTATCGATTTTTTTAACAAGTTTATTTAATCGATTGCATGTTTAATTAAGCCGGTCGTTGGATCCTAATTTGGTTCCTTTGAGCTTGACGATATAGACAAAAAGTTGAGAGAGAGGCATTCCCTCTACTCAAGTGAGCGAGGCTGATTACGAGCACGTCGCCGAGACGGAGGTAACTTTGAGTGAATTAGAAACTTCTTTCACTGAGGGAGAAGAATTTGAATTTGATATGGCTTTGCAATGACACCAGCAGTGGATGCCTGCTCTAGGCCGTGGGTGAACCGCATCTGTAATCATGCATTGTGTTATTGATGCAACAAAAAGTTATAAGAGTAAAAGGCCATACGTTTAACATAGTCCCTCAATTTTATAGCCTCACCTACACGAAGATTCTTGCAATTTCTTGAGGGAATATATGATGATTGTGTCGAGTTTTCCATTGAGAGAGGGTGTGATGGATGAGCACTTAAGATTGAAATGTTTTCCCTTTGCTTTGAGGGATAATGCTAAGAAGTGGCTCATGTTGCTCCCACCTAGGAACATTAATACTTAGGATGAATTACACTGATATATTTTTGAGAAAATACTTCCCACGCGTACTCACATTAGCTACTTTTAGATGAGAAAAATTATAGGGTTGCACGAGGACTCTTTTGAGGCATTTCATGAAGCGTAGACCGGGGTTTAAGATGCTTTTGGTGCAATGTCCCCACCATAATTTTCCTTTACCTTCTGCATCAAACTTTCTATGGGGGTTGACACACAAGCCGATCGGCTATGGTTAATCTCTGTAGTAGGAGGCTCTTGCAAAACCAAAGCTATGGATGAGACCAAGGGCCTTTTTGAAAAACTAAACATCTAGTTCGCAACGGAAAGGAGTCGAGAAATTAAAACAAATAGTTTGAATGGAATATAGGGTTGAGTGATGAGATTTCCAAAACAAATTGCGCTTCTTAATGAAAAATTTGATAAGTTGGCGATGTGTAGTACTGGTTACCGGCACCCGATGTGTCATCATTGGTAATGTAATGCGTGATAAGTTGTAGCAACTTGTGGTTCTAACACTCACTCTTATGAAGTTTGCCGCGCCACTAGTCCCGTTTATATGATGCTGGCCAGATGCCAGGCGATGCGGTCGTATATGCGAGTTCCGCTGGCAACAATCGTGTTCGAGAATGCGTACAATCTGGGAGGGCAAGCGGGGGTGAGACATCTGACACATGCGTGGGGTGGAAATCGGCGAAATAAAACTCTCAATCTGATACCTCGGGGCCTTTTGAGAGGAACAGAGAGCCTTGGGAAGAGCCCGCTGATGCGATTAAAAGATGGAGCAACAACAGTATAAGATGGAACAGCAACCTTAAGCCAAGTAATAATTTGCCATGCGAGATTCTGAGACCCAGGTGGGCCCAGTTGGTGGAAGCGGTGGGAGGCCAAAGACAAGAAAATTTTCAAAACCCGCGGAGCCGAAGCCAAGTACGCCAGTGACTGTTTGGGATGAAAGTGATGAGATTGAGGAAGTATTTCTTTCTTCCCTTGATAATTTTGAATGTGATAATATTGATAATGTTAGTGAGGAAGAGGATGAGATTGAGGGAGGTTCAATATGTAATTTCTGCATTAAATTTAGAAACCCCTCACTCGATGTTGTGAAAACAGCACCACAGAGAGAGTGTCGGAGTTTGAAAAAGATTAAGCATGTTCAAAAAGACCACACGTGTTTCTTATCCCAATTTCTTTAGGGGTCAAAATTTTGAAGAGTTTATTGGATCTTGGGGCAAGTGTTGTCTTGATGCCCTTTCATGTTTTTAGAAGTTTAGGGGTATGTGAGTTAGAAACCACCCATGAGAGACTTACAGTTGGCGGATCTCTCAGTAGAAAGACCTTTAGGGGTTATTGAAAGGTATTGGTTAAAATTGATAAAATCATTATCCCTATTGACTTTTATGTGATGCTGGAGGGATCAAATTGAGGAACAAGCTTGGAAACTCCCGTGCAGCAGGAGGCCATTTATGTTTGACACTAAGGCCACCGTTGATGTGTGTCGAGGGTTGTGTCCTTGAGAGGTATGGGGGAGGAATGTAAATTTTGTATACTTAAAAATGATAAGAAACCCTCCTGAGATGGTTTTGTAGGAGCCATAACCCGATTTTTCAATTGTCAAATATGATGTGAATGGATGTGAGAAAAGTGGGGATAATGCGGACGTATTGCCCCTTGGCTAGTAACATTGGCTGAGCCAATGTCTAGGAGTAACGGGTCGTATCACTCCCCACACGACTCGTAAAGAGTCGATTTCATCACATCTGCCACAGGGGCATTGAAGCTTAAAGTTAGAGGAGGAGAGTTGTTTGCTTGATTTATACGAGACTATTTTTGCTATTATTTTGCTCCAAGATAACCTCTTTGATCTTGTTGAGGAAGATATTCATGAGTGAAGGAAACAACTAAGTTTGGGGGCAAGAGCTGACAAAAAGAAAAGAAAAAGGGTGAAGCATAAAGCACCCAAAGTTTCGTGGGCTCCCACGAATTAATTAAGAAAGGGACCTACGCATGGAAGGAAGTGGGCGTTTGTGCCCGAGAAAATCAAAGGTGTGAGAAGGGCCGAGAAGCAGAGGCGAAATCCATTGAGGCCAATCTCGACCCAAGTAAGTGGGAGGCCGCGGTCGGGCTAACGACCTTAACGAAATGCGCTAATTGGGAGGCAACCCAAGTAGGTATGTTTTATTGCTTTATTTATTTGCTTTGTTGTGTCATATCGTCCTTTGAACTGAGACATGTTTTTGTTCTCTTTATTTATGAGGACATGAGCATGTTTTGAGTTTGGGGGTAGATATCTCTCAGGGATTTGTGGGTTTATATGGGAGTGTATATAGTGTCTGCACTCCAAAAAAATAGAAAAACTTTAAAAATTTTGTTCTCATTATATGTTTGGAAGTTGGCCAACGTCATTGATGATTTGAGAGAGTTTTTGATTGAGTTTTGCTAGTTTGTGTGCCAATTTGAATATGTTAATTAGAATTGCATTAATACATGTGGCTCGCAATTGCACCACCATTCACTTCCATCATTTTTCTTGATCTATTCTTTGCCAATTTAGGAGACCTTTATAGGATCACTTTGACATTCTCGGGGTCCCTAGAACATGTTTGCATGGCTGTCGATAACACATTAATTAGGCTATTCGGGGAAGTGATATGTGAAGTTATGTCTTTGAACCATATTTGACAGCCTTTAACTTTCTCGTCACTTATGCAAAATTTTCCGCTAGAACCCCTTTTGAGCTTGAAAAAAAAGAATGGAATCTCTCACAAAGTGAGAGGTTGACCTAGACCACCATTAAGCCTTCTTTTGTACCCTCATTATCCTGCTCTTTTAACTTACTTACTATTTTCTTACGCTTTTCAAGAAAGTGAAACTAGGGAATGAATGAGGAATTTTTGGTGAAGTTTGGAAAATCAAAGGGTTGAGTGGAAAGTGGTCATGAAAAGAGAAAAAAAGGGCATGTTATGTAATGAAAAGAGGGGCTTGAGCTAAAAGTATTGAATGCACATTCTCCGTTATATATTTGTGCAAAGCAAAAAAAAAAAAAAAAAGAGGAAAATTGAGCCCTCTCTAATGTTGAAGTGGAAAGCGTTCGAAAAAGAAAGAAAAGTGGTCGACAAGTTTTGAGAAAGTATACAAAATTACAAGTTTTGGAGTTAAATCAATGGATTGGCTTAGGCCGGAGTGATAAATTTCAATGTGGGGATGTAAGATGAAGACTTTCTAGTTTCACTTGCTTGACTTCGTATGTCATTATCTTCATTTTGCTTAGTGTGAACCTAGCCCGCGTTTATCGCGAAACATTCGAGCAAACCGTAAAGCCATAATTTGATCCCTAAAAAGTAGCCAAGGAGTTGTGATTTTGTTTAAATATGCATATGAGTGTCCCTTGTCTGAGAACACAAATGTATCATCATTGATTTAGAGCGTATGGTTGGTGACCCTATAAAATATCTTACTTTGGTGACAATATGATCTCCCAATATTTTCATTCATCATTCGGTAGGTGGAAAATTGTGGGTTAGATGTGTTAATGTAATTGCTAATTGCATATTCTCATTGGCGCTTGTTTAGCATATTATGTTTGAGAATGCGAGACTTGTTTTGGCGAGCAACCTTGCATATATTGAGAACATATCAAAAATATTTTACGGTGAGTTGTTTTTAGTTGTTAGAGTAGTTTTGTTTTTGTTTAGTTTTGTTTTACTAGGGGACGGGCAAAAGATAAGTTTAGGGGAGTATTTGATGGATGTGGTTTTACTTGTCCAAAAGATATATTTTCTAGCTTATTTGATACTCGAAACCTTGAGAATTTAATGTATTTTGTTAGTGTTTTGATAGTTCGGGGTTAAGTGCAACAATCTTTGAAATGCAGGGACAAAGAAAGCTGACATTTGGAGCTCGAAGGACTACAAATGGGAAATATTGGAAAATTCGGGGATTGAAGCTGGAAATATGGAAATTTTTGGGCGAATTTAATTTAACAAAAATTCGTGAGTTAAAATGAAAAATAAAATCTCTCAAAAAATGAAGCATAAATAAAAACGTTATAGTGAGGAGGCCGAAGAAGTGCGGCGCGGAAATTGCTTTGAGGCAGCTTGAATATATATTTTGCACTAAAACTGGAGGCCGAGGAATGCTGGCATGGCCGGCGAAGTGTTCAATTTTGCTAGGCCAAGGAAAACAGCTGTTATAGGAAGGCCAATGAAGAGAGGAACTTGGGCCAAAAGACAGGCTGCTAGGCCAAGGCTGTAATTGAGACAAAGAGAAATCCCAAGGTTGGCAATCGAACAGGTTGGCGCTGTGGCCCGACTCGTTATCACGAGTCGGATTTTCTAAGCAGTGGGCGGTTTGGGCTTTAGGCCCGGGCGCTTTGAATTGGTGTGACTTTTCAAGGTTTTTTTCTTTTCCAATTCCGTTTTAACTTAGGATTCATATTTATATATATAAGGGAATTAATTAGCATATAAGGGATTTTTATTCTGTTCAAGCCGTGAGTATTGTTTTAGAGTAGGAAGAAGATGTTAAGCTGCTCCGTCTCCCTAGTTTCGGTCCCAGGTTTTATGTTTTATTTTATTTTTGTAATTTTTATTATGAGTAGCTAAATTCCTTTTCGCAGATTGGATGTAACAATTGTCGAATTCTTATGCTAATGGTGTTTTAATTCTTCCACACACTTTTCTTATTCTTATTCAATGCGGAAATTTGCTTAATTTATTTTTAGATTTCCAGCATTGTTGATTGATATTGTTGGTCTTTAAATTACTAGGGTTTAAATTACTACACTAGCGTAGGTAATTTTTACATTGGCCTAGATTTCATTGAATAGATCCAAGTGAAGACCTTGCCCGGAAATCAAAAGGATCTAAAATCAATTGTTCTTTGGTTCTTAATGAATTAGTTTTTGTTAATTTGATCTTGCGTGATAATTGATAATTACTCAATAATAGAATTGCAACCCGGCCATCTAACGGAAGTTGACTCTTATTAAAGTGAGCGATTTCTTGAACGAGATTAGTAATTGTTTTTATAAGTGGCATAGGAAAGAGGAGATAATTGTGAAACTCAATCGAAACGAATCCTTGTCATTTTTTATTTCAATATCTTGTTTTATTTTAATTAGTTAATTTGTTTGCTTTGATTTAGTTTATTTTTAATCAATCAAAATCGAGCCCCTCACTCTTGTTTCATTTTGCACTGGTCAAATCAACTTGTTAATTCACTCAAGTGCGTGGTTCGTAAAGCTGCTTTGTATGTATTCTTCCTTTGGTAAACACATGTACATTTGCCGAGGTTTTTTTTTTTTATTACTGAGAGTGGAATTTTATCCATCACGTCCTTCCCTTGCCTACAATTGCTCTCTATCCGCCTTGATTTGTTGAGTCCGTGATCCATTCCTTTGAAAATCTCTCCCTCAAATCATCCCACGAAGTCTTTGCCTCTTTCGTATATGTCACGGTGGATCTCGATGATGGTTTAATGGTATTGAAGATCCATGAAACCACCATTGAGTTGTAGTCCATCCGTTGGTCGATCTGTGGTCCTCTTTCTTCGACATCTCGATCGTTCCATCAATGAATTCATGCTTCGTCTTGGCACTGCAATGATCCCCCTTGAAAACACGAGCCCATTCTTCATAATTATCACCCCCTTAAGTTGAACGTGGGTGATAATTTGCCAATTAATCACTTGTCGACGAGAAAATGGGGTGAGCGCCTCCCTCATCCCACTGACTTTCTTCTCACCACTATTATTTGTGTTTGTTGCGGTTCGTTCGGCCATGTGCCGATACGAAGTTGAAACTGAAAATCACGAAGGAGAGAATTTAACAACTTATTTTCCTTGCTTTACACTATGTCGTCTACATCAAATATATGCAATGTACATAGTCTTGCCCGCATCAAGAAGTCTATCTCTACCAAATTCTATCAAATCCTTATAATTATTTTAGGAGAATATTAGCCTAACTAATTTACATTAATTAATTAATTAATATGGAAATGATATTGACAAATATCTCGGCATTATACCAGTTGGAAAGCTAAAGAGGGAGCTAAGGGGAATAACCCCAGATAAAACAGTCGTAGAAAAACATAAGCGGCAATGTGTGGAGAGACAGAGAAGTAGCTGTGCATAAATACCCGTGGCGTTCCTATCGGAAAAACTTGGCTGTAATGGCGGAAGTGGTGGGGAGAATGAAATTGGGGTCACAGGGGTCTGGAAGTATCAGCACTGGGGATTACCAGGTTGCATGGGTATGTCTCCCAGCTGTGGCTCCCCAAAGCCGGAGGAAGAAATGATTAACACAAATTCACCATTAATTGACAGCGGCGTCACTTTCCTTGATACCTCCCGATATCTACAGGCCCCACACCAATGAAATTCTCATTGGAAAGGTACTGTTTCCACTATTTTCTTTTGGGTTAATTTAATGCGGTATACGGTAGCCGTTGAAACTCAAAAATCTATTGTGGATTTTTTGTGATTGAGCAT
>JAFEMH010007160.1:92500-99877 GCA_022495995.1 Adenophora triphylla var. japonica | reverse complement strand
CCAGTTACTATTAAATGTGACTCATGTCTAAGTCAACAACAACAAAACTACTGATAATCTTAACAAAACACTTACTATTAATGTTAGATATAATTAAATATGTAACTCATGTACTATCAACTGAGGTCTTACAATATTTTCATCATACTCGATCTAGACGCACAAATCCTAAACCACAACACAACACAACTCTGTTTTACAATCTGAATAACTACACAATAGTCTTCAGTATGACAATATCACCTTTCTATCAAACCTACTCTAACCCAAAAAATCTGCTTGCTGTTCTATTTATCATGCCATCATGTTTACAAGTTGTCTTATAAATGTCCTATCACCGGTTGCACTTTTTGGCTGCAGCCAGGCAGCGTATGCTTCTCACTGAAACTAATGTCCTCTGCATTTGTGTAGCTTCTTTCAAGGCCGTCGGGTGATCTTCGGCAGTACTGGTGGCCATTCAATTCTCTCATCATCTTTTAATAGGAATCTCAACTTCCCTTTTCCATTCAATTGTGTGTGCTTGGAATAGATTTGGTGCAATTCTTCTAAGTATACCTCTCTACCTTAACTATCTGCACTAAAATACCTCTCTATAAACTAATAAGCATCTTTTTCTTGGGCGAGATTAGAGGCTTGCTACAGCATGGGAACATTCTGGTATTCCATAAAGGTGCCAATCACGGCAAGAACAACAGTGGTTCCCGATATTCACTATGTTACGATCGTTCTGTTGATATTCACCTCAAATTCTACAGCGTCTGATCGGAGGACTTGATATTAGTTTGAAACAGGGTTGCTTGCTTCGTATGCGCCTTTTCGTGAATGGGGCAAGTTAATGTGATTTATGATCTACTTCCTAGTGCTTCGGTCATTCAAATTCAGTTATTAATTTGTTGTAGCCAGGAATCCGTTCAATTACTTTATGAAGCGGCAGCTCATGAGCTTCAAGAATCCACATTAGATTGAATTGATTCATAATGTTTGAAGAGAGGTGATATATCAGTTTCCTTTTCAAAATATAATGGTGACCACATGGATGATGGAAACTATTGAAACCGCTTTGCTGCATCAGAAGAAACCTCTACTATCTCTGCCATTTTTTCTTTGAAACTAAGCTGTGGTGCTGGAATATGCAGCTTTCCAAAGAAGAATTAACAAGCCTTGGTTCTTAAATTCACTGTTACCTTTCAGTCAAATCACTGCATGCAAGTTGCATGATATGAACAGGGAAATTTATGACAAGCATCTACATGGCCCTTTTGTCCATCTGACCAAAAATGTCAGTTACAATATCTTATCTGAATTAACTTCTATCGACTTGCCGTGATAACTCTGAATAAAACCACATCCAGCTCTCATCGTTTTCTGAGTCAACAACACCAAAAGCAAGCAGGGAATAATCCACAATCAGCATCAAAAGAAGTAGGAGAGAGTAAAGTGCCAAGATTATTTACTTTTCCAGCTGGATCGCCCCAATATTGAACTAATAATTGGCAAGCAACCATTTTAAGAACCCATATATTGAAGCACATGAAAGAAACTAAGAGCTACTGAAACACTATTATCTGCACCAGCAGTAAAAACCTCTTCTGCTATGCTTCCAGGGTTTGTTTTCTTGATTTTCTCACAATAAGAGGGTAGAAGGCAATATCCCTTCTTCAGAAGAGCCATATATTGCTTGTAGGCCCCGCTTGTTATCATAACATATAGCTTGCTTATATGGTATAATCAATCCCATAATGCTTATGGATGTGTCATGCAAAATATCTTTAGGCTTACAATTAATATTACTCTCGTGTCGATCTTCTATGAAACTAACTATCCCTCCACGAGGAAGCAGATGATGCCCAGCAAGACTTGGGCATTTTTGCCTAGGTATGTGTTCATACAAGTGCTTCTTATTGTAAGCGTCGGAGCATTGGGAAGCTTAACAGCACGTATCGCTCCTAGGACAGCCTTCTGTAGCACTTACCCATGAAGAAGTACCGTATCAGATCACTTTTGATAATCTTGAAGCTCAAAGTGTTGAGCAATTGCAGCTTCTTTGATAGCAGTTCGGAAGGCTTTGACATCAGGAAATTCTTGCCCGACTTAACAAAATCGTGATCCTGATCCTCCATAATCACCTTCCAAATGATAGTCGAAACTCTTCATCAATCTGTCAACAGCGGAGGAAAAACTACAAAATATCTTTTGGCACCTCAAAACTGAATTCTACTAAACTAAAGACCCAGCCAAATCCTAAAATACCTACAAATGTAGAAAATATGCAAAGCATTTTGCAATTATATTCAAGAAAAAATATATCTACCAGGTCGGAAAGTGACTACTAACCAGGAAACAGTAAAGATTAGCACAAAAAAGCAATATAAATGCATACTCCCTCCAGTCCCACTACAACCTTCCCGAGGTTAGTTGTTTGCACAAAAATTAAGAAAAAGTGTAGTGGAGTAGGTGTTGTTGAAATTATGAAAGAAGTGAAACCCTTATGATGAGAGAGAAGTGGGGTAGGAAATAATAATTGAATTATTGTTGTGAGTATGATACGTGGGTCCCATTAATATAAAAAGTAATAAAACATTTCCATGTGTCAAGAAGGTGTGTAGTTTTGTAATGGGACATGAGGAAAGATGTGTAAGTTTGTAGTGGGACGGAGGGAGTATATCACAATGTGTCTCTACATAAATAATAGTTATTCAAGAATAAATACAAAACAAGTAACTTTCGGTTTTAAACATTTAGTTCCAATCACCCCACAGAACCTTATGCACTATGCCCCCTCCACATTCATTAGAAAAAGCGCATTATGCAGGAGCTCTAGACAATTTTACTAGTACTGATGTGAACATTTGGGCAGTCTGTCAGGAGCATATAGAAACAGTCTAAACTGATAACCTTACAATGCCAGAGATTTTTTAGATTTAGGTCAACGATAAAAGCTAGTAAGAACACCACACTTACTATCCTTTGCGGTACTACATTTAACATACAAAAGCCAAAACGTAATAAAACAGAGCCATTTCCCCCTTATTCCTTTCAGCACAAAATTTTAATCTACCAAGCTTATAAACTATTTTTTTATGTGAGTTTTGCAATGTACCAGTTACTAGAAGGGGTCAAAATAAATGATTTGAGACATTTGAGTACTTCTGAACCCAAGTAGATGGACAGAGTATAATATAACCAAATGAAACGTCCCCATAGTAAATACATTTTCATCGCATGCTCTTCAATTTTGCCTCCTAACCTAATATAGGCAAGATGTCAAAACAGTTTGACCACCACAAGTGAAAATTTAGACTTGGGCCCCAGAACACAGTCACTACCAAAAAACCGCAAACTCATTTGATATACTCTCGTCACAAGCAGGGCGGAGCGAGGAATTGCCCTGTGGGGGGCAAGATTTCACGGGGTTCGGGCGGCGCCCTCAAAAAATTCGGG
Organism: Adenophora triphylla var. japonica; assembly: GCA_022495995.1. Lineage (NCBI taxonomy): Eukaryota > Viridiplantae > Streptophyta > Magnoliopsida > Asterales > Campanulaceae > Adenophora > Adenophora triphylla. The sequence continues at coordinate 96,436 of JAFEMH010007160.1, read as the reverse complement.
TCAGACAAGTAAAAAATGGGTCGGATCCATGAAAATACAATGTATTTTAGTTAAAAATGTAAAGAATTAAGAAATGGGAAAAGCCTAACTAATTAATTAAGATTGAAAAAATGTGAAGAAATTAGGAGAAAGAGAACAACAAAACTGCGTTAAGAAAAAGAAATGGATAGAGAGAAAGAGAGAATAGCAAAGATGGAGGACAAATAAAATTAATTGAAAATGTAGGTAGCGGGGCTCGAACACGGATTTGAAAAGAAACATCAGAAGGCTTTAACTTCACCCTTCTACCATCGAACCATACCACTCACCGGTGTTAATCTTGAAGTTAATTATATATATACATATATAAAAAAAATATGGGGCAAAATTTTTTTTCCACTGCATTTCCGCCGTCGGGGCGAGTGCCCCATGCCCCCTGGCTCCGCCCTGGTCACAAAAGCATAATAGCTTTGGTGATTGATTCTTCACATATTATCTTACCCATAACAACTGCTTACAATTAAGGCTATGTTTGAAAGCTCAGTTCCAAGCCTTGAATTTGAAATTGGAAGAAAAACCTATATTTTATCGAATTCAAATTGTTTTTTCCAATTCCAGAGCTTGAGTTGCAAAATACATCAATTGATTAGCACAGGAAATTCACAACAGGAATTTTTTCTTCCTAATTTTAGTTATATGAAGACCTAAAAAAACATAAATAGTTTCAACAATTATATCTTTTCTTCTGTGGGGAGAAAAGATTGAATGGAACATAAACTGTGTGTGGGTATGTGAGAGAGAGAGAAAGGGATCGGTAGCTTACCTGCGCCGGAGGGAGAGAGGGATATCGGTGGAGTGAGAGAGAGAGGAGAGAGGAAGAAGGAACAGGAAGGGGATTACTAGGAAAGGTTAGGGTTGATTAGGTCACATCAAGTGGGTATTTGCTTCTCAATTAGTAAGTCATCACCTGAGGGAGGGTATATTCGTCATTTAAACCTCAGCGGACGCCGGAACGCCATTTCTTAATATTTTTTCAACACTACACGATTTTATTTTTACACTACTACCATGAACACTATTTAATAATACTAACAATTTTTATTTTTACACTACCACGAACACTATTTAATAATACCGATAATCTTTAACACACATGTTAACACTAGGAATACACTAGTAGTTTTTGACATACTTTACTGACACTATTAAACACTCACACCGTCACCTCTCAAGGCATACACTCGCTACTTTATAACACACATCGACACTATTATAATTCAAACTAACACTTTTTAAAATGCAAATTTTCAAAGTGTCGACCGCTTATATTATAAAATTGTCATTGATGATGTCACATAGTATTAGTCATTCAATCGATACTTTATAATATTATTAATGACACTTTAAAATATTATCTCTGTACTTACTAAAAATCTATTTTTCTTATTATTAAAAGAGAAAGACCAACTTTCTCTTTGGAACCGTGGAAGTGGTAAATATGGATAGATATCCTTACTATTATCATTATTCTTCCTCCGTCCCACTATAAAATATATATTTTTAAGTTGTGTTATTCATCTATTTAATCCAATTTATTTATCTTTTGGTGCATGAAAATAAATGATTGAGCTTGAAGAAAAATGGAGTAAAAGATGAATTTTGAAGCTTAAAAGTGAAACTACTATATTCGGAGTAGAAAGAGAAGGGCTTGGACTTGGACGGTCAAAAAGCCAAATGAAACTAAAGTATAGGAGCTTTCACGGCCGATTAGCTTATTGTGAGACTTATGTGCTAACTTCTTTCTTGCTTATATTAAACTATTTGTTGTTTATTATCAACTTTATTGGATTTGTTAATTAGTTGAACATACAACTCATCTAGTTAGTAATTTCCTAGAGTTATTTTATAGCAATAGATCAAAAATTGTTTATCATGATAACTTCGGTCTAAATGAAACTACATTCTTGATTTCAGTAGTAATAGTAGCTATCTCTATTGCTTGAATCTTTTTCAATTGGTTTCATGAAACTTTATGCTATAGTTGATTGATATGGAAACCTAGTGTTAAAAATAAAGGTTCGTTCAGGATGGCCCGAGCTCGAAGCTAAACCCCGGTCCGTTTAGTTTTACTGAAATTAATAAAAGGGAAAAGAAATACGGGGTGTCGGTTTATGAAGAAGTGCCGACTAATAAAAAGAAGAGCCGTGACTTTACGGTGTCTTTATAAGGCCAAGAGGGGAGAACGCATTGATCATCAACGCAATCAATGATTGCTTCGCTCTCTTATCTCTCTCTCTCTCTCTCTCTCTCTCTCTCTCTCCCAATTTCCATTGGTGATCTTGACAAAGAAATCGGTGTTTTGAAATATGCGTTCGTGACTTCGCTCCGGCCAACGTTCCCCGATGGCGAATCTACATTAGGTGAGAGGGGTACCTTGACCCCTCACTTTTCATTTATTCCATTTTGGCCTTTTAACTTTTGTGTAGTTTTATATTTTTCTCACTTTGACACCCTCAAATTTTATCATAAGACCCCCTCAATAAAGTGTTTTTATTTTGTACTCCTATCCTCAAATGAATACTCTATTCAACCCAAAATGAGTACTCCCTCCATCTCAATCGAATTAGGATATTTTGTTATTTTGGGTGTCTCACTCGAAATTGGATAGTTCCAAAATAGCAAATGGTTTATTAAAGGAACCCACTTTCACTCATTATTTTCTATCCCACTTTCTATCTCACTATCTAACTTTTCATACTCATAATACTTGTTTCACTAGCTTTTTTCCTTAATTTTTGTGCCCAACCGAACAATCCTATTTCGAGTGGGATGGAGGGAGTATTTATTTTCTATTTTTCATCCCAAATTAATTGTCTATTGTCTAAAAACAAATACTCTCTTTGTCCCAATAAATGTCCAATTTTATTTTTAAGAATAAAATTGAACCTTCATTTGCGACGGAGGTAATAATAGTCCCTAAATAATTTTTTTCACCAAAAAAAAGTCAAATTTTGTTATGTACATATAAAATGAAAGATGTAAAGATTTGGATTTTTTTCCATTAAAATTTATAGAAAGTAAATATTTTAGAATGTCCAATGTATAAAAATATAAATATTCATTTTGGTACGTTGGAAGTGGTATAATCATTTTATCCCCAAATTCATATAACATGTTTTTATTGTAGTAACTTGAAACTAAAAATTAAAATAATTAAACTAGAGATTTGAATATATTGCGGTGCTTGACTACTTCTAACTCTATATTTACTTTAAGGTGGCTTTTGTTTTTTTTAAGCGTTAAGTCTTGAGATCGATTTCATCTACGAAATCTGTTTAAGTGTTAAGAGTAGGTGGAAATGATTTGGTTCAAATCGCGATTTAGAGTCGAACCGAGCCAAACCAGGTGTGGTTTAGTTCGATTTTTAGACATAAGTGGTTTAGCTCGGTTTGAAAAATTAAAAAACCATGTGGTTCGGCTCGGCTTGGGGTTTGGCACTTCTAAGCCGAACAGAGTCAAATCGAGCTAAACCGTTTAAGACCAACCGCGGTTTAACCGTGAAACCGAACCATTATGTTTACATTTAATGTCTTGCCACAAGAATTATAGTAGAGTTTCCTTGATAGCTCTAAGATTGTTTAAGATTGTTGTTTGGTAATTGATACTTTAAGATTGTTGTTTGGGTAATTGATACTTTAAGATTGTTATTTGTAATTTTCATATGGTATGTTTTGTATTCTACTTAAAAGATTGTTCTATGATTTTTGTTTGGTGATTGATGTTTGGTACTTTAATTTTAAAGTAATCAAGTTATGCTTGTATTTATTCTAAGTACTTACTTATATTCATTAGTCATAAAATGGTTAATAAAAAAAATTAATGTTTGAAATACGGTTTGAAACGTGGTCTAGATCGCGGTTTGGACCGTGGTCCGAACCGCAAATCAAATCGCAGCTT
>JAFEMH010007160.1:0-87500 GCA_022495995.1 Adenophora triphylla var. japonica | reverse complement strand
GCACTTTCACTAGCACTTTGTTACACATGCGGCGCGCTTTATCCTGTGGCACTTTGTTAAGCGGCCCGCACAAACGGAAACACGAAACACGTTTTTCTAAGTGCCGAGAAAAACGGCGTTTTTATAAAAACAACTCTATATTTATATATATATATATATATATATATATATATATATAATATTTATATTTATATTTATATATATATATAATATAAATATATATAATATTATATTATATATATTATATAGTATAGTATATATATTTATATATTTATATATATATATATATATATATATATATATATATATATATATATATATATATATATATATATATAATATTATATATATATAGATATATTTATATATTATATTATTTTAAATTATATTATATTATATATATATATATATATATATATATATATATTATATATATATATATAATATATATATATATATATATATATATATATATATATATATATATATATATATATATATATATATATATATATATATATATATATATATATATATTATATTTATATATATAATATATATTTATATATATATATAGTATAGTATATTATATATATATAGTATATTATATACTCCCTCCGTCCCACTTCAATTGATACTTATTTCCTTTTTGGTCCGTCCCACTTCAATTGATACTTCCCAAAATAGAAAGGAATCTTCACTATTTACCCCACTCATTCTCTCTCCTATTTTACTTTTTCACTCACAACATTCTCTCTCCTAACTATTCCTCCCACTCATTCTCTCTCCTATTTAATTTTTCATACTCACAACATTTAACTTTTTCTCTTTCTTACATCACTTTTCCTTAATTCCCACACCCAAAAAGTTGGTCTCTATTGAAGTGGGACGGAGGGAGTATATATATATATAGAGTAAAGTACCTTTTTAGTCCTTGAACTTTTTAAAATTTTACCTTTTCGTCTGTGAACTTTTTTTTTTACCTTTTCGTCCTTAAACTAGCCTATTTTAGGACAAGTTAGTCCTTCCGTCAAATGTGCCGTATAATTTTTTTTTTTTACAATGGTTTACCAACGGAAAGAGGAGGAAAAGAAATTTTATCATGGTCTTCGACACCTAGGTCAGGACAATTTTCAAACAAATTGATTCATACAGTTGCCAGATTTGAAAATCTATTTCAACATATGGGGATTTCATCCCCAATTTCGCTGATTGACGATGGAGTACATCGACAATTCGTCGAAAATTAATCTGATGCAGTCGGAGATGCCGAAGACTAAGACGTTACATAGGAAGACTAAGGGGCGGCAGCGGCGCCGACGAAGGACGCAGTTTCATCGGCGCTGAGATGAGCGCTCTAAATTAAAAAAAAAAAAAAACTTTTTTTTCTTATCTTAACAAAAAACGCTTTTTTATTTTTTTATTTTTTTTATTTAAGATTTTGGCAAATAATAAATAGACATTCATTAGGAGGAATTATTTTGTTAGGGCTGTAGTACTTTTTCTTATTAATTTTGCCTAAGCCTCCTTTTAAAAAATAAATATTACTCCCTTTTTTCCCGTAATAAATATCATTTTTTTTCTTTTTAAGTCAAATGTTACTTCCGTTGGTCCAAATAAATAACACCTTTTTTTACTCTGCAAAATAAATGTCATGTTTCTTATTAAAGAAATTGTTTTTTTTAGAACATGAAAAAAATTGTCATAGTACAATTTTGTAACTGTACAAACAATATTTTATAAAAAATTAATTATCTGTAAAGTTTTAAGGATAATTATTAATAGTGTTTTTATTAGCGTATCACTAAAATTAGTTATAATTATCTTCATTGAATTTTATCGCTTTGATCAAAATTCAACCAAGTTGACAAAAAAATATTAATTTTTTTATTTTTTGGAAAAGCATGCGTAACAACCTTGATAAATGCTAGTAGCACTTGATTCATCTTCAACTACTAATTGTTATGCATTACAAGCAAAATTGTTGAAGTTTTATTTTTTATTTTTTATTTTATATACAAATTGGAGTGCTAATTGCAATTCCATGCCAAATAACAACAAAAAAGTGCTAAATTTTGATGCTTAATGCATAAACATTTCCCATAGGTCTCAGCTCAAGAACTACTGCCACCAACTTGAACAACACACACCAGCTTCTACACTCCAATTTCCAGGCAATTGTCCGAAAGTTCATTTCGCTAAAAACGAAATAATCACAATGATTTCAAGATAACGAACGAACGAACAAAGTTCCATATTACTTTGTCTCAATGCGTTAAAGGAGAACTGTAATACGCTGGAACAGCTGTAGAGAAGAACATTTGTCCCGTTCCCTCCGCTCTTATTATGGGAAAAATGATACTTGATGCATCCTGAGGAGTGTCACAAGTATTCATAGTCAGATTACAATGTAAATATGATTTTCAGTTTTTTAATATGGATGAATATATTGATCACAGCATCAGACTGCTCAAAAGAACCAATGATAAATAAATAAACAGATAAACAGATTTTTGTACCAAAAAAATAAATAAACAGATTTTCATAGGTACATACCGAAATCAATCTGGCTCCAAGCCATGTGCGTTTTGGTGAAGGATATGGAAGCAAAAGACGACCAACCCCAAAGATAGCCACAGAAAAGAAATGGAGCACCAAAGTCATCGGCTTTGGGTTTAGACCAGATAATAGAGACACGGGTCCAGTTGAAAATACACCTCCAAGGCTCAAATAATCAAAACATGCTTGCCGCAGTTCAATCCTAGCCTGATCTGGTGATGCAGAAAACACCTTATACAGTGCCCCTGCTAATGTATTGATTGTAGATGCCACTGGCTGCAAATAATATGCACATTTAAGTTAATATTTCCAATATTATCCTTCAAACTCCTACTCCCTCCGGTCCAAAATAGTTGTCGCTTTTGCACAGTTTTTTTGCTCCACAATAATTGTCACTTTTGGATCAAAAGGATTAAAATTCCTATTTTATCCCTACATTGAAACTTGTTTTACTTTATTAACTGATTTCTTGTGTGAAGTAAAGTAGGGGAGAGGGAAAATAAATAAGGGCAAAATTGGTACATTCATCATTAAGTTGTGGTAATAATTGTGTTTCTTAAAATTTGTGAAAACTTCAAAAGCGATAGCTATTTTGGATGGAGGGAGTAATATTTCACGTATGAGTGGTACTGACCTTGCGTAAAGTGTAAAATGAGTCGAGATATTTGCAGAGGGCAGATGCGTCATTTAGATTATCAAGGGGTCTGAGAAGATCTCGGAGAACAACAATATCAGATAAAGCAACAGTCATTCCTCCTCCTGTTAAAGGATGTCGCATGTTGAATGCATCCCCAAGCAAGATTGCACCTGGAGTGGGTTGAGGAGCAGCTGGCATGCTTCTATTGGCCATTGTTCTTATGCTTCCTTCTTCTATTGCTATCATGAAGGCACCATGAAGCTCTGCGGGAATCTGCAAACGCACTAAGCCATTAATTCCTCACGCAGTTAAAGTTTGTAAGGCTTTTATATACTAACATCTCCAAGACAGAAACAAGACTTGCTAAGTGTAACTATATACTCCCTCCATCCCATAACAATGTGTACAAAATTGGGGTGCACGGGAATTAAGGAGAGGTTATATATAAACAAAAGTACTGTGAGTGGAAAAGTGGTTATACGAATAGTGAGATATGATTTGCTAGTGGGGCCCACAATTAAGTGTGTGCATATGACAAGTGGGGTAGGATAAATATAATATAAAAAAAATTGTCCATTTTAGGAAAGTGAGATTTATCAATGAGACACGTGAAAGAAAATATTGTGCACATTATTATGGGACGGAGGGAGTATACCTTTACTTTGACTATCTAGTGTGAAGGTAAAAGGTTAATTTTTGTTAGGTAGGGATGTAACGGGAAAGTGAATCATTAATGTGCATTGGTTTTTGTAAGTGACCAAAGAAAATGAGGCGGACAAATAAGGAAATGTGGTCAATATAATTGGGATGGAGGGAGTAAATATGATTACCTGGGGAGCCACCATGGTCTTCAAATAATGGGCCATTTCACCATTGGAGATGGAAGGGACCTTCTGACCAGGTATATCAACTAACAACCGAATCTCAGTGCTACTAATACGATAGCACAAGATAGGTGAAGGGTTTGCCAAAAAGACATGCCCATGATTTGGATATGGAACCTCGCAGTTCTTTAGAAGTAGGGCAACAAAGCACGAGGGTATGTCTACCTGCACAAATAGATAGAAATTATTAGCAACGGAAAAGCATGTGCAGTTAGATCATTTGAAACACTAGGGAGACAACTTCAAACAACGGGATGCAGTGATGACTAAAATACCGTGAAAACTTCATCTCAGTTTTAAAAAAATAAAATTTCTATGATCAAAATGAAATGAAAGCTTCACCTCAGGTTTGCAAAGACCGCGTCGCAAATTTGAAAAGCAACCATCACAAACTATAGTGAGAGGAGCATATGCTGTCATTTCTTGGCCAGCTTTAGTCTTATACTGCACCCCTTTTATGTTCCCATTCTCTTCAAGAAGACTGGTCACTGTTCCTTGTTCCAGTCTTACGCTGAAAAACATAATAAGAAATCCATTTTAGCAACACAAAAGCTGACATGAAAGGCTTTGCACTTGTACCGTTTGTTTTTCAGTGATAAATAATTGTTTCTGTAAAATGCTCTGTCCGAAAGACCAGAGAGTATTGCATATGGAAAACATATCACCCTTTGCGTTCTACCCTCCCCCCCCCCCAAAAAAAAAAAATGACAAAAAAAAGGAAAACTCCATTTTTGTCCATTGTACTTTATGGCGTGTTTCATTTTTACCATCAAACTTTTTTTTTTTTTTTCATTTTTACCATGGTACTACAAAAAATGGTGTCATTTTATGACAAATTTGGAAATAAAATGACATCGTTGTTTGTTGTATGATGGTAAAAATGAAACAATATTTTCATAAAATTACAAATTTGAGGATAAAATGACACCATTATTTATGGTACGATGGTAAAATGAAAAAAATAAAGTTCAGTGGTAAAAGTAAAATACACCCCAAAGTATGATGGACAAAAATGGAGTTTTCCCAAAAAAAAAAAAAAAGTGAAAACATTTCCTAACTTGGGAAAATAACAAAATGCAAAGGGAAAAAGGAGAAATAAGTTCATGAGTTTTTGGGAGAGGGCAATGAACATGAGATGCAAGGAACAAGTAGAAGGGGTAAGGAAAAGAAGAACTACTTAGAGATTGTTGAGGCCTTCTCCCTCATCCGTTGTATGAAACGTCCATTGTGAAAGCTTTTGCCACATACGCTTGATTCAAACTTCTCCAAGGGGTAAGTTAACTTGGTACTCTTTCCATCCTTAAAGAGTGCATACCCGTACACATTTTGAGCATCAATATTATCCACACAATCTGGAGCAATATAAATGCAATTTACGCATTAGGCTTCTGTCTTTACTTCCAGATAAAAAGGAAAGAAAAATCATGAAAAGCTTGGCACAAATATTTCTCTTACCCTCTAGACCCAACGCAATTAGTTTCAAATACCCCCCAGGTTGGAGCAACTCACCGACGATTCTGTCCTGCAGTGCCAAGTCTCTTTCTATGACAAGTACTCGACGCCCATCCTGCAATACAAAATAATTACTTATAGAATTGTGAAGAAGAGGCTTATGTGTGTGTGAGAGAGAGGGGGGGGGGGAGATAACCACCTTGCCAAGGGCATAAGCAAGTGCAGAACCAGCAACACCAGCCCCAACGATAACTATGTCTACTTTACCGGCTGTCTCAGGCAGGCTTTCAGAAACCTCCTTGGTGATGTTCACAGATTCATTCGCGTGTGCCTTAAAATTTGTAACATTGTTGCCCTTCTTATTTGTCTTGCCCAGGAAATAAAGCACGGAATATCCAAACAGAATAGTGATGAGTACTGCCAATATGAACTGTTCAGCCATCCGTTGAAAGATGAGGTTTAGCTTTCGGAGTTTAATTGGACTCAGTCAATTGGAATTGGGTCTCTTTATATGCACTACAACTCTATGGCGGAGGGAATGATAAAAGCCTATACTGGAATATCTTTTCTCATCAACTTGGCCAAAATACAAAACTTGGTGATGTGGCTATAGTTTTGTGATGCTCATAAACAATCAAATTAGAGCATGAAACTTCAAACTGGTATTCTAATCTTATTGAATTCTCTTTTTTAATGGTTTCTGAACTCTTTGATCTTAGTCATAATATAGAATATTTACTAATTTACCTGTTTTAATTAGCATTGAAATAATCAACCAACTATTGTCTTCATCACTTGGAACAAATTACAGAATTAACTTTGTAATACTGCATTCCAGCAGAAAGTTCACAGAAAACGTCAAAACCACCAAAATTTTTAGATAATAAATATATGTTTCGTAGTATACCTTTTAATGATTTTTGGAATCACAACAAACTATTGGTAACCTCCTACTATTATAATTGATGATTTTGTATGTGCAATGTTTTGAACTGGTCTTATATCCAACTTTACCAGGCACATAGATTTTATAATACTACATCCATCTCCTAATAAGTGACACATCTTTTAGATAAATAAGGAAAGATATTTATTTGATTATTTTTGTACTTGGAACACTATATAAGTTGTAACAGAATGATTGTAGAGTAGCCGAAATGCAAATGTTAAGATGGATGTTTGGTAAGACTATGACAGATAGAATTCAAGGTAAAAAATTGCGAGGCAGTAAAAGTCACTCCATTTAGCAGATAAAATTGCGAGCACATACTTTGTGCACCTTGTAGGAAGTGTGATGGTAAATTATCAACAACAATTCTAGAGGTGATACCAATAATAACATGGACACCCTTCATAAAGGACATGAACAACTTGCCTGATGATGATGATCCTACCCTAGACCAAGGTGAATGGACAAAAAGGATTCATGTAGCCTACCCCAAGCAATCAAGATATAAGCTGAGTTGAGGTGTATTTGATGTTCAATTATTGATTTTTCATTGCAGTTAATGTTAGAAAAAATATTACCTAGATGCTCCATCAATGTAAATTTGTGACATATTTAGAAAGAAACTGTGAACTCTTGGGATCTGAGGGAACACGATTAGTTGTTAATGACAAGAAACTATAACACATTTATTTTAAAAAATCTCATCTAGCATGATGGATCTCATACGCTACTGTACAATTTTCTGGCAATTTATTGAATGCAGCTTAAGGGGGATTCTAGTGGATACCTACATTTAAAAAGTTTGCTGAATCATAGATTTCAAACATACTAACTGCTTGAGGTTTTTTTTATTTTTTTATTTTATGTAAGGTGATTTCTTATGGTCCGCACCATAATGTGAAATTAGCAGTAGGGAAAGGTTCTCTTATTTCTAATTTCCATTTTCTTCATATCTGAAGGAAGGTCTGTGTGCATTTTGCTAACTCTACATTTGTTCAGGGAGTCAACTTTGAGGAGTATGTAGTATTACGTAAAGGGTTGAACAAAGCATATCTGGCAAAGGCCGTAGGCAAACATAATACTTCCCCGTGGCAAAACTTGTGCCTAGTTTTGAAAGTTCTGCGAAATTCCAGCTGTCAACTGCCAGAAGGAGAAGGTGGAGAACTTAAACGTTGTAATACTTTTCAATACTCAAATTCTGTGCCGGCCGAAGTATAAAACAGAAGCTTTAAAACGTAATGAGAAATTAGCCCGTGGTGAAAAAATGAAAAATCAACTAACAATATTCCAATAAATGGACAACATCTTCCTCAATTTGGAAAACCTATGGAATGTTAATATTGGTCATTAAGGATAAGTAGTTACCAAAAGAAAAGGACATGACCGAATGCTCAAGTTTTAACAGAAATTGCCAAATGCATAAAACAAGACCATCGGTGAAGTGCTTTATTTTGTGTATAGAGCAAATGCTATGTGCAGTCCAAAGAGTTGGTCACAGGCATCTTAATGCTTAAAAGTAAAAATTGCATGAATCACAGAATAAAAAACAGTAATCATATATTTGGGTTGAAACCTTATTGTTTTATTTAAATAATCTCTTATTGCTATGGTAGCTTGATTGAATTTTCCACATTTTATGAGTTAATCTGGGAATGAAAAGTTGAAAATTGTGGATGGTGGTATTATGTTTATTCACAGACAATGAAATGTTATTTACATCATATTTGTTACAGTTGGGCATAGGATTCATCTCCGTCCAGCCCAATTATGCAAGTGCTTAATTAGCAATTCTCTTTTAGCATGGCACTACCCTTCCTAACTCTAGTCAGATTTTGTGAAGGCTCAAGGTAAAAGATCTGAATATCAAACCTCAAGAGCTCCATGTTGCCACAGGGCTTTTATAAGCATTTGAGTGACATGTGTATCGTAAGGCGTAACCACCTCCCTTGCACCTTCGTTCTGCCGTTCAACCAAAAATGACATCTAAAGATCTCCTCTATGATCTCCAACAACCAAGTTTTCTGCAGAAGCAATGCCATCGACTGCAAAATTAACGAATAATACCCATAAGCTAGAAATTATAATAATGCTAAAACAACTGTTGGCTATTGCTTTCTGCAGTTCAAAGACGAAGGTAGCATTTTCCAAGGACTGAGTCCTATCTTCTTTGTGGAATGAACAATGTTTTAAAGTTTTAATGTTGTCGTAAGGTAAAGAAACTATAACAATACTACAAAAATGTGGTCCACTATGACTTAATCTTTTCTTTTTAAAATGAACATACACATTTTTAATTAATTATAAAAAGCTATGCATGAGCTGATGAGAATAATTCAGACATGTTCCCCAGAGTACACCATGAAACTTGATTAAGATTACTTTAATAGCTACAAATCATAATACTCCTGCTGTCGCAAAAACAGATTCCTATTTACTTGAGTTTTTTTTTTTTCCCAGAAAATATGCCGCATTTCCAAATTTAAGCTATAATTTTTTACAAACTTGTTTTTTTCTGCGATTCCTAAAATTATTATGAAGCAAGCTATAGTTTTCGTGTAATTTGAAGTAAGTCTACAAAACTTTGATTCTTATTTCTTTCTGTTGAAAATGTCTCTAGTGGCTGCAACTTATCCTAGTTTTTAGAAGTTTTGTTTTATGCATTTTTACTTGGTCAAGTTTAGTTGCTGTTTTTGTAGCTAAGTAGTTGCCATGTTTTATGTTAGTGGGAGTACATGGAAACATGGTAGAAGTTTCAGGTTATTTATTTTTCTGTATTTAAGTTTTTCACTTGAGTGAAAATATCAGTCTTTCATCTCTTTCTTATTATTACTACAAATTGGTATCAAAGCTTATCTTCTTCAGTGAGAATTGAGAGATTACCATTAAACCAAACTTGTTAGGAAATATAACCTTCACAATATGCAATCTGAAATTCCTTTTTCAGCTATAGCACCTTCAGTATTTGAAGGTGAAAACTACCAAGTTTGGGCAATTAGAATGGAGTCCTATTTGGAAGCAAATGACCTTTGGGAAGCTGTTGAGGAGGATTACGAAATTACTCCTCTTCCAGCAAATCCAACGGTTGCACAAATGAAGAACCACAAGGAGAAGAGGCAAAGAAAATCAAAGGCTAAGTCGTGCTTGTTCAGTGCCGTTTCTACAACTATTTTTACCAGGATTATGACCTTGAAATCAGTCAAGGAAATCTGGGATTTTCTCAAGAAGGAGTATGAAGGTGATGAGAAAATCAAAGGTATGCGTGCGCTGAATTTCAGGGAATATGAAATGCAATGAATGAAGGAATCAGAGACTATCAAAGAATACTCTGATAGACTTCTGAGCATTGTAAATCAGGTAAGATTGCTTGGCAAAGAGTTTCCTGATTCGAGGATTGTTCAAAAGATTCTGGTTTCTATTCCAGAAAGATTTGAATTCGCGATTTCTTCATTGGATAACTCTAAGGATTTGTCGAGCATTACGTTAGCAGAATTATTAAGTGCTTTGCAAGCTCAAGAGCAAAGAAGGCTGATGAGACTTGAAGGCACCATTGAAGGAGCTCTAGCAGCAAAGTTGCACATTAGCCACAATAATAAGGGGAAGAAGAGAATTGGAAAGAAGAGTGCAGATGATCAAGCTTACAGCAAGGGCGAAGGAAGTGAAAAGCCAGACTATTCACCATGTCAACACTGTGGAAAGAAGGGTCATGCACCTCACAAATGTTGGAGGAGGCCGGATGTTAGATGCAACAAGTGCAAACTCTTGGGGCATACTGCAAAGATATGCAAGTCCAAAGAGCAAAATCAGCAAAGTGAGGCTCAGGTTGTTGAGCAGAAGGAGGATCAGCTATTTGTTGCCTCTTGTTTTGCAACTAGCATAGCAAATGAGAGTTGGCTGATTGATAGCGGCTGCACCAACCATATGACACATGATATTGAGCTTTTTAAAGAGCTTAATAAGGCGGTTGTCTCACAAGTCAGAATTGGAAATGGAGATTTCATTGCTGTGAAAGGTAAAGGAACTATTTCTATTGAAAGTAGTCTTGGTACTAAGTTAATTCAAGATGTTCTTTATGTTCCTGAAATTAATCAGTACCTGTCGAGTGTGGGCCAACTTCTTGAAAAAGGCTATAAAGTTGTGTTTGAAGACAGGATGTGTCTGATCAAAGATTCAAGTGGGGCTGACCTGTTCAAGGTCAAGATGAAAGGAAAAAGCTTCTCTTTAAATTTGATGGAGACAGAGCAGGCTGCTATGATAAGTTTGGTTACTACAACTGAGCTTTGACACAAGAGGATGGGGCACTTCAATCACGCTGCACTATTGTATATGAAGAGAAAGAATCTTACAAAAGGAATTCCTCCTCTAGATGATCACTTGTCAAGTTGCAAAGCATGCAGGTATGGAAAGCAAACTAGGCTCCCATTTTCGAATGCAACGAGTAGGGCTAAAACAAAGCTGCAGCTGATACATACAGATATTGGAGGACCTCTCCCTGAATTATCTTTAAAGGGAAGTAAATATTATATTCTCTTTATTGATTATTTTAGTAGAATGTGCTGGATTTATTTCTTGAAATTCAAGTCTGAAGTAGCAGGAGTATTTTGGAAATTCAAAGCATGGACTGAGAATCAAAGTGGCTGCAAGATTCAGGTCATTAGGTCTGATAATGGCAAAGAATACACCTCAGAACAGTTCAATATGTTTTGTGCAGATGCTGGAATTGAGCACCAACTTACTACTCTGTACACACCGCAGCAAAATGGAGTGAGTGAAAGGAAGAACAGAACTGTAGCGGAAATGGTCCGATGCATGCTACATGAGAAAGGGTTGCCTAAGAAGTTCTGGGCAGAAGCTGCGAATACGGATGTGTTCTTGTTGAATAGACTTCCTACAAGGGCGGTGCAAGGGAAAACTTCATTTGAAGCATGGTATGGTTACCAACCTTTTATTCAAAACCTTAAAGTTTTTGGTTGTGTTTGTTTCACTTATGTATCGAGTGTGAAACGAGATAAATTGGATAAAAAGGCGGAATCTGTAATTTTTATTGGTTATAGCACAATTTCAAAGGCTTATAAAGTCTACCAGCCTGAAACTGGTAAGATTCTTATAAGTCGAGATGTTCATTTTGTTGAAGATCAACAATGGAATTGGGAAGATGAAGAAGTGAATCTAGTTCCTAGTACTGAATCATTTGAGGATGAGAATATTGATGATCCTCCTGTTAGGGGAACTAGATTACTTTCTGACATCTATGAAAGGTGCAATGTTGCTGTTTTGGAACCTTCAGATTTTAATGTAGCTAAAGATGATCCAAAGTGGGTGTCAGCAATGCAGGAGGAGCTGCATAAGATTGAAGGGAATCATACATGGGAGTTGGTTCCTAGACCTTGTCACAAGAAGGTCATCGGAGTGAAGTGGGTGTTCAGAACCAAGTTAAATGCAGATGGTTCTATTAACAAACACAAAGCCAGGCTTGTAGTGAAAGGATTTGCTCAAGTGTTTGGAGTAGATTTTTTTGAGACTTTTGCCCCTGTTGCTCGACTCGATACAATCAGATTGCTTCTTGCATTGGCCGCACAAAAGGGATGGAAGGTATTTCAGCTAGATGTGAAATCTGCCTTTCTTAATGGCTATTTGCAGGAGGAAATTTATGTTGAACAGCCTGAAGGTTTTGTGGTGGATGGAGAGGAGAATAAGGTGTACTTGCTTAAGAAAGCTTTGTATGGCTTAAAGCAGGCTCCACGGGCATGGTACGCTAGAATTGATGAGCATCTCCTTAGTCTTGGTTTTGAAAAAAGTCCAAGTGAGCCAACACTTTATGTCAAGCATTCATCTGCTCATATTTTGATTGTTTCTCTTTATGTGGACGATCTCTTAGTTACAGGAAGTAATGATGAGCTTCTTCGAAAATTCAAAGAGGAGATGATGAAGGTGTTTGAAATGACAGACTTGGGAGCAATGGCATACTTTCTTGGAATGGAAGTTAGACAAGACCATCAAGGAGTCTTCATTTGTCAGAAGAAGTATGCTAAAGAGATCTTGAAGAAGTTTCATATGGAGAATTGTAAGTCGGTAAGCACTCCAATGAATCAAAAAGAGAGACTTTGCAAAGAAGATGGTGCAAAAAAGGTTGAAGAAGCTGTCTATCGGAGTCTTATAGGTTGTCTAATGTATCTCACAACAACAAGACCTGACATTTTGCAAGCTGTAAGTGTGCTCTCCAGATTCTCACAGGCTGCTAGTGAAGAGCGTCTTATTGCAGCTAAAAGAGTGCTAAGATATGTAAAGGGAACTATTGACTATGGTGTCTTGTTCAAACATGGTCAAGAATTCAATTTTCATGGATTCTCTGATAGTGATTGGGGAGGGTCTCTAGATGACATGAAAAGCACTTCAGGTTATTGTTTCACGATTGGCTCAGGAATGTTCTCTTGGAGTTCAAAGAAGCAAGATATAGTGGCTCAATCAACGGCTGAAGCGGAGTTCATAGCTGCTACAGCAGCTGTAAATCAAGCCTTATGGTTAAGGAAGATTTTGAATGATTTATGCTTGGAGCAAAGGAGGAGCACAGAAGTGTTTGTGGACAATCAAGCTGCCATTGCAATCTCCAATAATCCAGTATTTCATGGAAAGACCAAACACTTCAACATTAAACTTTATTTTCTTAGAGAAGTTCAGAAAAATGGTGAAGTTACTTTGGTCTACTGCAGCACAAATGATCAGCTAGCTGATATATTTACTAAGGCACTTCCCAGGAGCAGGTTTGAATCACTGAGAAAAGCTTTAGGAGTTTGCAGCTACTGATCCAAGGAGGAGTGTTGAAAATGTCTCTAGTGGCTGCAACTTATCCTAGTTTTTAGGAGTTTTGTTTTATGCATTTTTACTTGGTCAAGTTTAGTTGCTGTTTATTAGCTAAGTAGTTGCCATGTTTTATGTTAGTGGGAGTACATGGAAACATGGTAGAAGTTTCAGGTTATTTATTTTTCTGTATTTAAGTAAGTTTTTCACTTGAATGAAAATATCAGTCTTTCATCTCTTTCTTATTATTACTACACTTTCTATGGGACTAGGGAAGTATACAGCAACAGATTGCAAGTCTAGCAAACACAGAACATGTTCGGTTCAGGCAACTTACTCCCTCCACCCCCACCGCACACCCTCACCCCCCCCTGTAGGGAAATAGGGTCTTGATCTTGATACAGAGGCCGGATATGTGATTGAATCGTGTATAATCCACTTTCCGAATAAAGTATTTCGACCCTTAATGCCTGGGTTACACGAAATCCTTATTGGGATAAGACAATCACTCAATTTGTTTCTAGGCAAAGAGAACAAATCTAAACTGTGAGAATTGATTGCTTTCGTTATTGTTGTAATTCACTTGTATGTTGTGTGTGTTACAAATGAGATCAAACATCTGTATTTATACAGATGGAGAGGTATCAGTAAAAGGGTATAACCAAAAGACATGACTTTAGCCAAGCGATGTGTCTTTTCAGTTTGAACTGGCACCTGTTCAGGAACTGCTCGGCCGAGTCAAGGGACTCGCTCGGCCGAGCACACATGTCTAATGAGATTCTGCCAAGCTGCACGGCCGTGTCTTATGAACTGCACGGCCGTGTTGTTCATACTGCTCGGCCGAGCAAGGCACATGCCTCGGCCGAGCAAGACACTCCAGAAACTTGGCCAATCTGCTAAGCTCTGCTCGGCCGAGTCAAGGACTCTGCTCGGCCGAGCACATCAGCAAATGTGCTACCCTTTAACTTTTACTTCTTTATCGAGGTTGACTTCGTTTTAGCTCAAACGAGTGTGTACTCCACACTTTCCCTTACTCGTATCCGAGTCTAATACGAATCACATTGATCTCTTAGTAAATCACCATTACAATAAAATAAGTTGATGATTACAAAATCACCAACAAATCCCCTCCATTTTAGTGTAATCCTTAGATTTACTAAACTTTATAAATAACGAAACAAACGAATGCATAAATGAAAATGTCTTGCGATTGAATTTTCATCTTAGTATAATACACATTTCAAATACTCGAGAATCGGGGTGTCGTAACGATTGAACCCGTCAACTCATATGAATACCTGAAGATACTATACACATAAGTTCAGTACAATTCTCTTTGTTTAATCTTGACACTTTACAAGCCATGTGTCCATATCCATTGGTGAACATATAGGAAGCCAAGTCCTAGCTTCTTGAAGCGGCAAAACTTCATGTTCATTAAGGTAGTTCCTTTAGTCTTGCACCTGCATTTGCAATTTTTCAAAGGAACTATTAAGAAGATATTCTTCAACCTAGGTTTACTTGCAGGTCTGAACACATACCTTGGGAAAATAATAACATGTGTTCCAATCTCCAACTGCGAGCTTTCCACATTGAATTCAAGCTTCTAACGTTGTATTAGAAGGGAATTGGGTATCTCACAATTAGAAGATTAAATGGACTTTAATCCCATTCCCATTGAGACTTATTTACCAAGTCTCTGGCTAACCCCTTCGTCAAGTGGTCGCCCAAATTTTGTTGCGACCGAACAAATTCAATCTGATATCACACCATTCATGATTAACTCCCGAATCATACTATGTCCGACACCCAAGTGTCTAGACTTGCCATTATAAATCTGACTATAGGCCCTAGCCAAGGTGGCGGCAGACTATCACAATGGATAGACATTGGTGATATCGGTTTTGGCCATAATGGAATCTCATATATCAAGTTCCGAAGCCACTCCGCTTCTTTTTCCAAAGCGGCGCCAATGCTACAAACTCAGATTCCATTGTAGAATGTGTAATACATGTCTGCTTTTGGAAGCCCAAGAAATGGCACCTCCTCCAAGCAAGAACACCCAACCACTAGTAGAAGATGAATCTTCTTGTTTGATCCAACTAGCATCGGTATAACCTTCTAATATAGAAGGATGTCCACTATAACACAAACAATAGTCCATAGTACCTTTTAAGTACTTGAACACCTTGTTATAGCATGCCAATGACTGTCTACTAGGATTACTAGTGAACCTGCTCAATCTTCCAATTGCATAAGCAATATCGGGTCGAGTGCCCGTCATAGCATACATCAAGCGCCAATGGCTTTTGAGTATTCGAAACTGTGACATAGGTTTACCAGATTTGATACAAGTTTCTCGGTAGGATCCGTGGGAGTACTAACTTTAGAACAATTATCACAATTAAACCTCTTGAGAATTTTCTCAATATAATGAGATTGTGATATTGCAATTCCCTTGTTCATCCGTTTAATCTTTATACCAAGAATTACATCGGCTTCTCCCATGTCCTTCATCGAAAACTTTGATGACAAAAACTTCTTAGTTTTATCAACTACATTTTGGTCAGTGCCAAAAATCAACATGTCATCTACATATAGACAGATGATTACACCTTTACCGGATTCATCAAATCTGCTATATACACATTTGTCGGACTGATTTAATACAAAATCATTCGACAAAACAACCTCATCAAATTTTTGATGCCACTGCTTAGGTGCTTGCTTCAGCCCATACAATGACTTAATTAACTTACATACCTTATGCTCATTACCTGGCATAACAAATCCTTCAGGTTGCTTCATATACACTTCTTCTTCCAAATCACCATTTAAGAATGCTGTTTTGACATCCATTTGATGGATCAATAGATTCTGAATAGCTGCCAAAGCTATCAGAAATCTAATAGTAGTGATACGAGCAACCGGTGCATAGGTATCGAAGTAATCGATCCCTTCCTTTTGTCTAAAGCCTTGGATTACCAATCGAGCTTTAAACTTGTCGATAGTTCCATCGACTTTCATCTTCTTTTTGAAGATCCATTTGCACCCCAAAGGTTTACAGCCTGGTGGTAAATCAGACAAGACCCATGTATTATTTTCCACAATAGAACCAATCTCATCATCGATGGCTTCTTTCCAAAAACCAGCGTCTCGAGATTTTATTGCTTCATCATAGGTTCTTGGATCCTCCTCTATACTATAACAGTAAGAGTATTGAGATTCAATTTGATCTCTTGATCCCATAACTAAATATAGTTGAAAATCAGAACCATATGATTTAGCTTTCCTTGCTCTTTTACTTTTACGAGGTTCGAGTGTCTCACTTGGTACCTCAATCAAATGATCATTCATTTGAGATTCAGCCGAAATACTTATCAATTCTTAACTTAATGGTGAATAAATATTCAACCAAAGCAAGTAGATCCGCATACTCACAACACATTATTAAATGCGTGGCTATGCATTTGAACAAACTCACAACGCATCTAATGATGGTGGCTATGTTCAAAATGGGATAATCTTACATTAAGAATTGAAAGCCTTTTGAAATATTACATTTTCCACCGAGCATGCCATTATGAAGAATTGATAACAACAGAAGAAATCATATAAATAGAACTAGGAATTTTATTTAAATTCAACATAAACATCCCATTATTATAATAACCAAATCCTACAAATACACCAGACTTCGATAAGGTATACTTATCGGATTCATATACTTGTTTGTATCCACACTTGTTCAATATAGGACCAGAAATGAAGTTTTAGTACATACAATACATTAAACAAAGAAATAGTTTTTCCCGAACCGAATTCCAACACCACACTTCTTTTCCTTGAATAGGAGCAGAATGGTCATCACCCATGTAAAGAACAGATTTGTCTTCCATTGGTTCATATATCTTAAACAACCAACGATCTTCAAACATGAGTTGTGGCACCGGAATCAATCCACCACGCAATAGCATCATCCTTGGTCTTCAGAATGGTCCTTAGACCCCTTTCCCGAACCACTTGTGCTTGCGCCTTTCTTGTTGTTTCCAACACGACAATCTTTCTTAAAGTGACCAGTTTTGCCACACTTCCAACATGCCAATTTAGGCTTCTTGTTGGGACCAGAACCATTGTCATTGAAACTACGTTTCTTTCCTTTGTTTTTATTGTTTCTACCATCATCAATCATATTGACCGATGGTCCACCAACTTCCTTTCCTTTGTCTTTGTCATTCTCTTGCGCCCTTAGAGATTCCTCTATGCGCAAGTGACTACCAAGTTGAACCAAAGACAGATCATCTTTATCATGTTTCAAAGTGTGTTTGAAGTCCTTCCAGGAGGGAGGCAACTTATCAATCACACTTGAAACCGATATTGACTCATCCATCTTCAACCCGTGTTGTGTATATTGTCCAAGGATTCTAAGGAGTTCATTGAACTGTTCCATGACAGGTCTTGAATCGACCATCTTGTAATTATTAAAATTACTCACAAGGAACTTCTTACTAGAAGCATCCTCTGCCATGTACTTGGATTCAAGAGAATCCCATAACTCTTTTGCAGATTCCTCATTTTGATAGATGTCAAAGAGAGAATCAGACATACCGTTTAATATGTGTCCTCTGCAGATGTAGTCGTCGTTTTCCCACTTTGATCTACGTCTGATTGCCTCCAAGTTGTCATCTTCAAGCAATTTCGGAATAGGGGTAGAAAGAACATATACCACCTTTAATGTAGTTAATAGGAAGTGCATCTTCTTTTGCCAACGCCGGAAATCTTGTCCTTCAAATTTGTCTAGCTTTCCAAACTTGTTCGTCATCTCCTTCAAAGTACTTCCACCCGCCATGAGTATCACCATATACTTTATTCGTTTGTAGGGAAATAGGGTCTTGATCTTGATACAGAGGCCGGATATGTGATTGAATCGTGTATAATCCACTTTCCGAATAAAGTATTTCGACCCTTAATGCCTGGGTTACACGAAATCCTTATTGGGATAAGACAATCACTCAATTTGTTTCTAGGCAAAGAGAACAAATCTAAACTGTGAGAATTGATTGCTTTCGTTATTGTTGTAATTCACTTGTATGTTGTGTGTGTTACAAATGAGATCAAACATCTGTATTTATACAGATGGAGAGGTATCAGTAAAAGGGTATAACCAAAAGACATGACTTTAGCCAAGCGATGTGTCTTTTCAGTTTGAACTGGCACCTGTTCAGGAACTGCTCGGCCGAGTCAAGGGACTCGCTCGGCCGAGCACACATGTCTAATGAGATTCGCCCTGCACGGCCGTGTCTTATGAACTGCACGGCCGTGTTGTTCATACTGCTCGGCCGAGCAAGGCACATGCCTCGGCCGAGCAAGACACTCCAGAAACTTGGCCAATCTGCTAAGCTCTGCTCGGCCGAGTCAAGGACTCTGCTCGGCCGAGCACATCAGCAAATGTGCTACCCTTTAACTTTTACTTCTTTATCGAGGTTGACTTCGTTTTAGCTCAAACGAGTGTGTACTCCACACTTTCCCTTACTCGTATCCGAGTCTAATACGAATCACATTGATCTCTTAGTAAATCACCATTACAATAAAATAAGTTGATGATTACAAAATCACCAACACCCCCCCCCCCCCAAAAAAAAATAAGTCACACAGTTTAATAACTACCTAATTACCATTGATGCTCCTATTTTGTCAGAAAATTAATATCCCAAACATAACAAGTTAGAGTAGTGAGATAAGGATAATAGTACATGATTACGATATTTCTACTATATACTTTGACCAAATAACCTTTTTACCCTAGGCCTACATTTACCTAATAATTCAGGGTTAATAGATTGTTTATTGGCTCTTGATTGATGTCAAATATGTTGGTTTCACTAAATTGCCTTCTTCCAATTCAACAATCATAGAGCAGTAATTTTTTTTTGTCGAGCCGTGAGGATGTGGCAATAATCATTTGCAAAATGTGTGTGTGAGAGAGAAATGTACATTGAGAAGAGTTCAGGACTAAAACACGTACGGCAATGACGTGACGTGTATCTTCCCGCCAAATCTCTGCCTGCATTGACTGTCTTTGTTACTGCACTGACTATCTTTCGCAAAGTTGAACCATTATCAGGCCATTATCACTTAACGAGCTTCCTTAATCCTTAATAAAAAACAGTCATTAGTTTAAGCACATTAAGAAGGCAATAGTCTCATGGAGAAACAATCAAAATAAGGGTTAAAATAGAACCATAGTTGATGTACTTCAGTACAATTGGTCTAGCCTTTGACTGCTTCAACTAGTACACTAGATTGTCTTACATCCCCAGCAATTTTCCTGTTTGACATTATTTTTGTCCTTCCTCACCAAATAAATTCCCTCAATCCTAACGTCCTATAAAATTCACACATTAAATCAATTCATTCAAACTCAAAAAAAGAGGGATCAGAGTTTTAACCTGAAGGAATGCATACAATGATCATGGACCTTACTATGAAGATGGTAATGGAGGATTTCATGCTGGAAATATTTGTTTTCGCACTCTTCGGTCTCGTCGCGTTTTACGTCTTTGGTAACAAGAAGAATCAGAGTGCAGATCAGAGTGCTGAAAAAACAGAAACGAACACCAAAGGGTGCATCAAAACCTCCGGTGAAGATGGTCAACGACCCCGGAGAGAAACTGACGGCAAGACTGACATTATCATTGTTGGGGCTGGTGTTGCTGGCTCTGCTCTCGCTTGTTCCCTTGGCAAGGTAATAATCATCAAGATAATTTCTACGCTTCGTTTGACTTTGTAATTTGACTTGATCATACATTGTTCCAGGATGGGCGTCGCGTGCTTGTCATAGAAAGAGACCTGACATTGCAAGACAGGTTTGTTGGAGAACTTCTCCAGCCCGGGGGCTATTTGAAGCTTGTCGAGTTAGGCCTAGAAGGCAAGTCATAAGTTAGCTTGAATATAAACATGTTCTTGGCCAACTCTTCTGTTCAGACAGATACTGATCGAATGCAGATTGCGTCTATATTTCATTTGTTTCAGATTGCGTAAATGATATTGATGCACAAAGAGTTTATGGATATGCCTTGTTCAAGGATGGAAAGAGTACCAGGTTATCATACCCGTTGGAGAAGTTCCATTCGGATGTGTCAGGGAGAAGCTTTCACAATGGGCGTTTCATTCAACGGATGCGTGAGAAGGCTGCAACTATCTCCAAGTAAATTCCTCTTTCTGTTTCTTTTTACAACGTTCATTTTCACTACAATTACTCCAGCTTTCCTGCACCAGAACATCATAGATAAAGGTAGAATTGGACTTAAGTTTACGTTTCTAAACAGTGTGAGACTGGAACAAGGAACAGTTATATCTCTAGTTGAAGAGAAGGGGACTGTCAAAGGAGTGCAGTACAAGACCAAAACCGGCCAAGAAATCACAGCATTTTCTCCTCTCACCATTGTCTGTGACGGTTGTTTTTCCAACTTGCGACGTGGTCTTTGCAAACCTGAGGTAAAAATACACTAAAATGAATAAGTAATGAATTTGGCAACTTAGAATGTGAGATCAGTTACTAAATCTGATAATATTTGTGCAGGTAGACATCCCTTCGTGCTTCGTGGCCTTGCTTCTTAAGAACTGTGACATTCCATTTCCCAATCACGGACATGTTTTTCTAGCAAACCCTTCTCCCATCTTATGCTATCCTATCAGTAGCACTGAGACGCGGTTGCTAGTCGACATACCTGGTCAGAAGGTCCCTTCCATTTCCAATGGTGAAATGGCTTCTTATTTGAAGACCGTTGTGGCTTCTCAGGTAAGCATAGCAGTATTTCATATCAAACATGTGTTAGTTCATACGCCTCTTGACTGTTTGGCCTTATAATCATCTGGCAATCTGCATTTTAGCTACCCATTGAGCTGCATAAGGCCTTCATGGCTGCAATTGAAGAAGGAAACATAAGAACAATGGCAAACAGGAGCATGCCAGCCGCTCCCCAACCAACTCCAGGAGCACTCTTACTCGGGGACGCATTCAACATGCGACATCCTTTAACAGGCGGAGGAATGACTGTCGCTTTATCTGATATTGTCATTCTTCGTGATCTCCTTAGACCGCTTGAAGATCTGGACGATCCATCTGCCCTCTGCAACTATCTGGACTTGTTCTACACCCTGCGCAAGGTAGTTAGTAAGATTCGTGAATCTAAACAGAAATATTGACTGGATACTAATCCGTGTATATTTGCAGCCCGTGGCATCTACAATAAACACATTGGCAGGAGCCCTGTATAAGGTCTTTAGTGCATCACCTGATGAGGCTAGAACCGAACTGCGCCAAGCATGTTTTGATTATTTGAGCCTTGGAGGCGTGTTTTCAACTGGACCAGTGTCTCTGTTATCAGGTCTAAACCCTAAGCCGATAAGCTTGCTTCTCCATTTCTTTTCTGTGGCTATCTATGGCATTGGACGGCTCTTACTTCCATTCCCTTCACTGAAACGGGTGTGTCTTGGTGCTAGATTGATCACGGTTAGTATCTCAGCTTTACACATTTGAAACTGAAAATCATATTAGCATAATGATCTGACTTTTCGTTTCTATAATTGTCAGGATGCAGCGGGTATTATTTTCCCGATCATAAGAGCTGAAGGAGCAAGACGTATGTTCTTCCCTGCCACAGTTCCAGCATACTACAGATCTCCTTTCACTCATTAAGAATGTGTCTATAGCCATTTCTTGTTTTTTCGAACATTTGTAGTAGTTAACTAACCCGATTAATTAAGCTTGTTGACTGCTAATTCCAATGAAAGAGAAACCTTCAACAATGTAAGAAAAACAACTCTAATCAAATAATTCAGAAGACATACATGTTAGGCCAAATATGTCTTTCAGGGGTTCCAGGTGAAAAATTAGACTATGCTAAATTTATTTCAAACCTTGGAGGAATTAATTGCAGGAACTACATTGCATAATAGTATGATCTAAATGCCCCAAAAAAAGAACATCAAGCAAGAAATCTTGACCAACTATGAAACAGCATTTGGAGGTAAAATTTAAGGTTTTCTAAAGAAGAAATTCAGCCACCACACAGCTGAAATGACCCTAATGCTACATTTTCCCTTCTTATGTTATGATGACCTTACAACAATCTCTATTTACACTTAGAGGCTCGCTTTCCTTGTCCCTTCTTTGGTGGTCCCTTTCCACGGCGCTTCAGCATTTCAAGCTTGGATAAGCGCCTGCCACATGGCAATGCAGATTAAAAGCATCTTAGATGTAGCCAAACAACTATTCTGGCATGTATATAATGTAAATATGGTTCTAATTAATTCCAAGAAAACAAATAATCTTCGGTTCTTGATTGAATGTCCATTTGAAAAAAAAGGCCTTAACTGAATGTTCATTTTGGTGGTGAAGTTACTATACCAACCCTTGCCAATTATCATGCTCTAATTTACCCTTTCAATCATAATGTCAAATGGTGAGATCATTAAGGGTATTTTCGTATATATGCTACTAAAGTACTCAAAAACCAACATTTGTGATTCCTCTCAAAGTTAGAAATGGACAACCATTTAGGAACGGAGTGAGTACAAATCAATGAAGTGAAACTTAGTACTATAGTATCTTCAAAAGCATTAAAGATAGTTAAAGGCTCGTTTGTCGCTGCTGATGGCTGATTGGTTGATTAATGACTTATAGCTGATTGATTGATAACTCGTTTGTTGCATCTAATGGCTGATTACTTATAGCTTATAGTTGATGACTTATTGATTGATAATTGATGGATTTATTATATAATACTCGTTTTGATTTTTTTTCAAAAAAATAATATTATTTACAAATATATAAATATGAGGTTTGCGCTAAAGCTAAAAGAAATAATTCAAAATCATAATAATTATAAATTAATTACATTTATATATTTAAATTAAATATCAAGCAAATACAACTTTAATTTATTAAATTATAATAAAGAATACAATTTGAATTCACAAATTAATTTTTATTTATGTATCGTATAATTTTTTCTCTTTTGTTAATTTATTTATGTTTATAAAAGTAAAAAATAAAAAATAAAAATGAGCCCAAAAATAAATAATTTTTTTTTGTAATATTAAATTATAATAAGGAAATAAAAAAAGTTAAATAATTGAATTGATTGAAGAAGTATGTAAGGAAGAAAGAAAGAAAATAAACAAAAGTGTAGGTAATAGTATTTGAAATCGGGATCTACATATTAAGATAAGTGGTGAAAAGCAATATTTTTATAACTTTTTGGCTTTTGCTTATTCATGCTATATAAATAGGTTGTACCTTACTTATAAGCTTATAGCTTATAAGTGAAAATAAACACTTCAATTTTAAATTAGCTAAATCCAAAAGCCATAAGTTATCAAAAATAATCTGAAACAAAGGGGCACTAAGTCCAGCCATAGAAACCCAAATCAAGCTCAACTGAACTCAGCCTTTATCTCGCTTTACTTGGGTTCAGCTTCCTAGTTCTCCCTTCGTCCCATTTTCATAGCAGTGCCTGGCCCCTTTGATAATTCTTAACTAATCTTTTATAGTACGGAAGAAAATGAAATATTATACTCCACAAAAACCAGGGTCTAGTGCACAAGACACCCAGCACAATGAAATGTTGGAAGATTAGACTAGCTACCAGCCTACCCTTGGATGAAAGCTTATATGCAAAATCAAAATGATGAGAATAAAGTGCATGGAAGG
The DNA here is from genome assembly GCA_022495995.1 of Adenophora triphylla var. japonica. Lineage (NCBI taxonomy): Eukaryota > Viridiplantae > Streptophyta > Magnoliopsida > Asterales > Campanulaceae > Adenophora > Adenophora triphylla. The sequence continues at coordinate 63,507 of JAFEMH010007160.1, read as the reverse complement.
AAAATTAAAACACCCATGTGATTCTATTTCAAGTGCACAAAGCCGTTAAAATGCACACACAAGTGTTTTCTCGAGTTTGTAAGCATATACAACTACGTGAGCTTGTTCAAGAAAGAGGTGGACAGGAGGAAGGCACGAGGAGAAGGGAGAGAAAGAAGCTAAGAAGGCTATACTCTTGTTCTTCTCGTGCCATGACAAGAGGATCATCCTGCTTGATGTCATATGGGTACCACTGTGCAACTCTTTCACCAATGAGTTTCTTGCGTAAGATCTTGTGGGGAGATCTTTGCTTTGCTGGGTTAAGCACATGACCAAATATCCTCGCTCTTGCCTCACTCACTCGTCTAATGGCTGCTTCATTAATAACATTCTTCAAGCTAGAAAAGCTCATTGTTTCAACCTCTAGTTCAAACAAGAAAGCCAGTTTTAGTCTCAATAGAAGGTTAACAACAAGCAGTAACTAGTAACTGAATCCAACTAAAATTTTGAAGTGACAAGTTAAAATCATGATGTCGGTCCGAGTAAATTGGTAAATAAATTTTACTGTATTGTATGAAAGTAGATCAAAGTGCAAGAGTGAATACAGAAAGCACAATTTGCCAATCTAGGAATACAAACTAAATTTGGCCTAATGCATAACTGAGTATATTTGGCAACATACCCACCCAAGAGTTGGCCTAACACATAACTGAATCTAGTGCCAATCTAGATGTCAATTCACCCAATCAAGTTGCTTTCGATTTCAGGCGAAAACACTACCAATAATATAATATGCTACTTCACCGACTGGGAATTGACGTGCATATAATTTAAGAGACATGAAAAACGAGAAGCATGTCAACCCCTAAGGTAGTATATACTGTATATTTATTCCTAGTATGGTACTACAGGTGAAGGGCATGGGGTCATTTTGACCCGTTCAATTTTAGAAAGTGTACCACCTTAAAATTTTTAGAAAATGGTTTTCACTAGTCAAAAATAAAGAATAACCCCCTTAATTTTGGGTAAAACTTGCACTAAAATATTATTTTGACCCCCTTATATGTTAAATTTGGATACACTAATTATAATATTCATTCCTAAAGCACTTTCGACCCCATTCCTAAAAATTATGGCTTCGCTACCGGTTCTAAAGCGAAACTAGTAAATCTAGTTAGAATGTATAACATTAGAGGCTGACTGAGATATATTATACCAGTTTAAGCTGCATCCCATTTGTGCAATTATTTTTAGTGACAAAACACAACCTTGAAATTGATCAAACAGTTGGTGTGCGTCTCTATTAATACATTAAATTAAAACAGTTGACACCTAGTATTACCCAATATATACTCCCTCCGTCCCACCTTATTACAAACCATTTTTCCGGGCACAATAATTAAGAAATATTATTAAGATAATAAAAATGTGTGGTACGAAATGAAGAGAGAGAATGAGTGGAGTTGGTTGAATAAATTGTGTGGTAGGAAATGAAGAAAGAGAATGAGTGGGTGGGGTAGGGTGAATATAAAATAATAAATTTATTTCCATTTTGGGCAGTTTGTATTCACGTGGGACGGACCAAAAAGAAAATAAATTTGTATTCACGTGGAACGGAGGGAGTATATATATATATATATATATATATATATATATATATATATATATATATATATATATATATATATATATATATATATATATATATATATATCAACAAAGATTAATTGGAAACATACATAGTACTAATTTCGACACCCAAAGTGAAGAAATAGTTTACGGGATTGAAATTTTCAATTTATGAATAAGAATAAAGAATGTGATGCTGCTGTTACTCAAATATATATAATTGAAAATGATATACGAGATGAATGTTGTTGATGAACAAAGATTAATTCGAAAAAAAAATAAAATAAAAAACCCTTAGGATTTTTGTAGGGACTCACCTGAAGGGTTGGATCGTTGGTGATCAAATGTCAACAGTTATAACAGAGGGAAATAACGTACTTCAAAGTGAAACTTTGGGATACGCCTTACCTTCGTCCCACTATTATAAAATGACACGGAATTAAGAAAAAAAAATTTCAAGTGGAACAAGTATTGTTAGAAAAAAAAATTGAGTAGGAACGATAAATTGGGATAAATAATAATAAATTAATAGTTGTTGTAAGTATTATAAGTGTACCCCATTAATAAATATTTTCATTTTGGGTTGTCCTATCTCGAAAAATGCCACATAGTAAAATGTCCTAATTTTTTCAGTTGTTAATATATACTCCCTCCGATTCATATAAGATTTCACAAATTAATTTTGCATGAAAATAAAAAAATATGTAAGTGATGTAAGTGTTATAAATATGAAAAGTGAGATAAAAAAAAAGAAAGTGGGATAGATAATAGTAATTTGATTAGTGTTATAAGCATAAAAGTAAATTATCAGAGAGAATTAGTGGAATAAATAGTAAATATTTTTTGCCATATTAGAAAAGTGAAATATTATATAATATGAAACGTCCAAAATGACAAAAGTAAAATTTTATACGATACGAGACGAGAAAACAGTGAAAAAGGAAAAAGAAAGTGAATATATTCATAATATTAAAATACTGTGAATATATTATGAATTAGGAGGAAAATATGAGTACTCCCTCCATCTCACGATAATTTGTAAAAAGATTACTTTTGAACGTCTCACAATAATTTGTACTTTTTCAAAATGAAAATGAGATTCACTTCTCTCTACTCACAATCATTACCCACTTACTCCATTTTCCCTCTCCTACTCAACCATCTACACTCACAACACATCACCTTTTTCACTTTCCTCCTTAATTCTCGTGCTAAGAAAAAAAGTGTGCATTGTCCCTAAAGGGAGGGAGTATAAAATAGTAAATGGATTGTAACTGTGCAAGTATAAATATGTTAAAAATAATCATTTTAAATTCTTGTAACTTTAGATGATGGGACGTCCGTTTTTTTTTTCTTTTTTTTTTCTGTAAATTAAGATGGGAATTCATTTTCGGTTTGTTTAACTTGTTAATCATGTTTCCTTTTTGAGAGTGTTATTTCTTTGATCAATTTAGCTACTCCCTCAGTCCCGCTAATATTAGCACACTTTTCATTTTGGGCGTCCCGCTAATATCCGCACACTTCCAAAAAGGAAATTTTATATTAATAAAATATTCACCCAACCCCACTCATTCTCTCTCCTACATTATTTTAATACTCACAACACCATTATAATTTATTACACCCTCCACTCATTCTCTCTCCACTCATTCTTTTACACTCACAACATTTTATTAAAATATCATATTCCTTAATTCCCGCGCAAACAGTGTTTGTGCTAATATTAGCGGGACGGAGGGAGTATATGCTAACATATACTCTCTCTCTCTCTCTCTTCCACGATAATATATGAATTTTTTATTTTTTTTTTGCGTCCCACAATTATATACTCCCTCCGTCCCACTTCAATTGGTCCACTTTCTTTTTTGGGACGTCCCACTTCAATTGATTCATTCCATAAATGGAAAGTTTTTCATATATTTATACCCTTATCATCTTCACATATTTACAAAAAAAAAACAATCATTAACTTACTATTCCTCCCACTCATTCTCTCTCCTATTAAATATTTTTAACTTTTACATTCTCTCTCCTATTCTCTACCACACATTTAACTTTTACATTCTCTCTCCTCTAATTTCTACCCACTTTATTCATTTTTCTTAAAAACCGTGAAATTCACCCCGGGACCAATTGAAGTGGGACGGAGGGAGTATAACTTTTCTAAAATGGAAAGAAATCTTTACTATTCCCTCCATTCATTTTCTCTCCTACATTATTTTAATACTCACATCACCATTATAATTTACTATTCTCTCCACTCATTCTCTCTCCTATTTTATTTTCACACTCACAACACTTTCAATATAATACTTCCTCCTTAATTCTCGTGCATTTCCAAAAGTCTATATAAAGATAGGACGGAGGGAGTACCTATTTTGAATGAAGCGGTCTCTTTATTTTGAATATACAAAATTTTTGGACAGTTTTGAGAACTAAACAATTTTCAATTTATCGAGTCAAAATTGTATTTGGATAAATATAGCCGAAATCAATGGATTGGATATCTGAATTTGCCTTGTTTAAGCCTGAAACAGATGATAAAACAATAAAACTAAGTCAGGACTTTATCGGCGAATGCCCTCCGACGTGAGAATCAATATTTTATTTGAGAGAGTAAGAAAAGAATAAAGGAAAAGATTAAAGAGTAGAATATAGCTAATTTTGAAGATGTGGCCTCTTTTTTATAGGTATTGTTTACGCATTCTTGAGTCTCCCTTTTAGTTCTTATAAGTCTTCTATAGATCTACCATACCCCCCCCCATATTTGGTATCAGAGCCTTCGTTCTCGTTTCAGTTTGGTGACATTGAGTTCATTTAAGCTTTTGAGTTCGTAACAGTGCAAGTTCATTTTCAGGTTTATAGGTAAAGAAGCTAATATCTATTGATATTCCTATTAAAGAGCCGTTGAAGCCTTTGTAAGTCGACAAAAGACAAGAGGTCGTGGTCACAGTGTTGGCATCCGAGAGACCTATAGGAATTGAAAGAAGTATTAAGGTCTTAAAACCCAAACCTCTGATGGACTCAGAAAATCTGTTATCTCGATCTTCGTCGTGTTTTTTGTCATCATCTAGTTTTCGTAGTTCGTCTGCTTCTAGTATATACCAGTTATATGAAGTTTCTTATGTTATTTGATTCTAAAATTTCGCTTAACCATCTACCCATAGCTAATCCTTATCATGTTTTTTTCTAAATCTTCTACATCTTTTACCAGAAAAGTCAAAAAAATATTAGGTTCTTCCGCTACCCATCAAGTCAAAGAGTATGTCCAATCGTTAAGTTTGATAGTTATCAGCTCCCTTCTATCTCGGGTGAGCACTTAGTCACCTTAGATCTTCCAGCCGATCTTCCTCGGCACTGTCTTGCACAAGGATATACCCATATCCATTTGGTGCTGTCAAACTAGCCCTCACCTTCCATGGTCGAAAAGGACTTCCAATGTTTTCCCGAATTGCTCTGGTTGATACTCGTTTTGTTGAATACCAACATGCTTGTATTGGGACCATCCAGACCACTTTGAACGCTGGCACAGTTTTCGTTACCTTCTACCCAAATTTCAACATGTCTCTCAATGACCCCTCATTGTTCACAGCCCTCAAAGTCCAAATTCAGATTGGAGGTACTACCCAGGTAAACACTTTTCAAGGAACTTTCCATTATCAAATGGTTTACAAAGTTCAAAATCATTGCCTGGACATCATGGTTCCTGGTCAAGAGAATTCAGGAGATGCGCTGTTTCTTGATATCGACTCAAAAGCAACGCCCACCTGCACGTATGTTCCAAGACAGTTGACCAGAGCTGAGCTACTCAAACTTCTCCCAGAAAAATGGGTTACTAGCTATGAGCAAATCTATCAAGTTCCACAAGCTCCTGTTCATGCCACAGCTGCACCCGAATTTGTCCGTCACTCGGACGGACTCGTTGAGGTAAAATTCTCATCTTCTCAATCTGAGAATACTAACGTTTTTCCTACAGGAGTACATATGATTGAACCACCAGCTGTCAGACATATATGGTGGGATGTTTGTGACTGTCCCGCTTGTCTAGAAGAAGCTCTCAATGATGAGTCAGATGAGGACACCCCCCAAGGAGAAGAAGATCCTCCTCCCAGCAAAAGCTAAAAGAGAGATATGAAGCAGGTGACATCACAGTTGGAACCCTTGGAGAACCGTCTGAAAAATTTGAATATTACGTCTTTTATCCAACAAAACTCCCCAGCCTAACCCACCTCCTTCACCATGCAAACTCCAGCTTCCCCCTTCACTTTCGCCATATTACCGAAAATCCCTTTCCAAAAATAATCTATTCAAAAATGAATATTAAAATAATCTATTCTAAAATGAATATTAAAATTGAAATTAAGGGGTCATCTCGAAAAGATTGATTTTTATTAAAATCATAAATATTTTTGCTTAAACTTTAATTTGCAAAATTATAATGAATTTTAAAAAAAATTAAAAAATTATTTAGGAACAAATTTTTTTTAAGAAAAGTTTTGAAATATCATTTATTTTAGGACAAAATAATTCTTTAATTTGTGAGACAAAATAGCTTATTTAATTTCAGATCGGAAAGTACATTGTTTTTGTCAAACCACACATCTATAGTATAAATGGGAACTCCCCCATGAACAGTTTCAATGGGGGAATTTTCCATTTTGCCCTCACTATTTGGTCCCTTTCCCATTTTGTCCTTAAAAAAAAAAAATTAATTTAAAAAAAAAGAAAAAAAAAAGAAAAAAAGAAAAACAAAAAACGTGGCCTTGGACACGGGCTTAGGCTAGTCATTTAAATAGGACGAAGGTAAGTACTATTAGAAACAAAAGGAGAAAAGTACCTTTTTGGTCCTTAAACTATTTTATTTGGGATCTTTTAGTCCTTGAACTATTTTCTAAGCCTTTTTCATCTTTGAACTATTTTAATTGGGACCTTTTAGTCCTCTCGTTAAAACTTTCGTCCATTAACCGTTAATTGGGACCTTTTCGTAAAGAGTTCTATAGGCCAATGACCTTTTAGATACTTAACTCCGTTGTGAAACTATTTCTTTATTTTATTTTTTACAAATTTAAACATTCATTTAGGGAAGGATGAGTAGAAAAAATAAACAAAGTAAAAATTTTGAACAGTATATTCATTTTGAAACTATTTTTTTCTTCAAATTTGAATATTTAGGAACGGAGGAGCGTAGCCAAAAACAAAGTAATTTGAATCCACTAAGCTAAAATTTTCTGTCAACCCATATAACAACTGTTCAAAATTACTTTGTTTTTACGCCTCCGTCCCTAAATGTTCAAATTTGAAAAAAAAATAGTTTCAAATGAATATACTGTTCAAAATTTTTACTATTTTTTTTTTCAATTCATCATTCCCTAAGTGAATGTTCAAATTTGCAAATGAAAAAAACAATTTCAAAATGAACGTAATGTTCAACATTTTATATTTTTTTTTACTCCTCCATCCCTAAATGAATGTTCAAATTTGTAAAAAATAAAATAAAAAAATAGTTCCATAATGGAGTTAAGTACCTAAAAAGGTCACTGGCCTATAAAACTCTTTACGAAAAGGTCCCAATTAACGGTTGATGGACGAAAGTTTTAACGGAATGACTAAAAGGTCCCAATTAAAATAGTTCAAGGATGAAAAAGACTTAAAAAATAGTTCAATGACTAAAATATCCCAATTAAAATAGTTTAAAGACCAAAAAAATACTTTTCTCGAAACAAAAGTCAATCTGGGAGTATTTTGTTTGGAGTTTAAATAATATACATTGATCTGTTAATTTGAGGTCATATAAATATAAATGAGATAGAATGAAATAGTATATTTTAATTCCGTATAAAAATGGATCTTTATATAGGATATTTCATTTGAGATGCGGCACAAAGCGGAATTGGACAGGAAGTCCCCAATTTTTTATTTTTTAACCTTTAAATAATGACTCTTTTTGTTTTCGATATGATATTTTGACATCATTGCTAAGAATAAGGTATGAAGCATGAAATGATGTGGGAAAATTGTGTGTCTCCTTGTTATTACTTCCAGCCTTTATATAGGCATATACATCAGAATATCTACCATATTTACGGAGGATATTAAGCCTACAATCACTACAAAATATTTACATAGAGAATACTATGACAATCAGAATATTCAAGAGAGGATATCAAGCCTATAATCTCTCTAATACTCCCCCTCAAGTTGGAGCATGCAAGGAACAAATGCCCAACTTGGAAACTAAAAAATCAAACTGTTTAAGTCCTAAGGCTTTTGTAAAAATGTCAGCAAGTTGAAGACTCGAACGCACGTGAGCTGTAGAAATTGTTTTATCCAATAAGTGCTCACGTATAAAATGACAATCGATCTCAATATGTTTGGTCCGTTCATGGAAAACGGGGTTAGCAGCAATATGAAGTGCCGCTTGATTATCGCAGAATAGCAGCATAGGTTGATGATGGAACACACCAAGGGAAGCTAAAAAGGATTTCAGCCATAGAAGCTCTGATGTTGTTGTAGCCATGGACCTATATTCCGCTTCTGCTGATGAACGAGAAACCGTGTGTTGTTTCTTAGTTTTCCATGAAATAGGAGAAGAGCCAAGCATAACAAAATAGCCTGTAAGTGAACGACGCGTAAGCGGGCAACTTGCCCAGTCTGAATCGCAGTAGGCATAAAGTTGAAGGTCACAATCAGAACGCAATAAAATGCCTCGTCCTGGTGCATTCTTGATGTAGTGCAAAACACGAAGCACAGCCTCATAATGAGCTTGCTTGGGTAATTTCATAAACTGAGAAAGTATATGAACTGCATAACTAATCTCCGGACGAGTAATAGTCAAGTAGACCAAACGACCAATGAGGCGACGATAGCGTGCAGGATCTACGTAATCGGGACCATCTGCAAGAGCCAACTTATGATTTTGCTCCATGGGAAATGCCGAAGGCTTACAACCAAGCAGACCGGACTCAGATAAGATGTCAAGGGCATACTTACGCTGACAAAGAAATAATCCATCAGGACCACGGGCAATTTCGATCCCTAAAAAATATTTTAGAGATCCTAGATCTTTGATCCGAAAACAAGAATTAAGGTAATCCTTAACTTGTTGACATGCTGCAGAGTTATTACCAGCCAAGACAAGATCGTCCACGTAAACAAGTATTGCAAGAAAGACATCGCCTTGACGGAAAGTGAAAAGAGTATAATCAGCTCTGGACTGCACAAAGCCATAAGAGATGAGAGAAGACCGAAGCTTGGAAAACCAATTACGAGGTGATTGTCGAAGTCCATATAGGGACTTCTGTAATTTGCACACCTTATGAGGATAAGCAACAGAAAAACCAAGTGGGAGTCGCATATACACTTCCTCATCGAGATCACCATGAAGAAAGGCGTTGTTTACATCAAGTTGATGGAGTTCCCACTTCTTAGCTACTGCCACTGCGAGAAAAGCCCGTACACTAACCATTTTTGCAACCGGAGCAAAAGTTTCCATAAAATCCTCACCTTCAACCTGTTTGTTTCCGGTGATAACTAAGCGAGCTTTGTACCGTTCAACAGTCCCATCCGAATGATATTTAATTTTGTACACCCACTTGCTAGGAATTGCCTTTTTACCCGGAGGAAGATCTTAATTTCCCATGTCTTGTTTTGTTCAAGTGCTTCAATTTCTTTGGTCATTGCCTCTCGCCATTGTGAGTCTTTCATGGCTTCTTTGAATGTACGAGGTTCAACTCCTGCACTAACAGCTGCCAAAAAATTTATGTGTGCCGGAGAAAAATTAGAACATGTGACATAATTAGCAATGGGATAAGGAGTACCTGATGCACGATCGGTGGAATGGACAAAGGCATGGAAGAGGTAAGTGTACAAACCGTGTTGCACTTGTAATCCCGAAGATAAGCGGAGGTCGACGTACACGAGAACCACGACCAGCGACAGTGTCATTTGCATTATGACCAACCGTATTGCCATTAGGTGAAACCTCATTACTCCCCCGACCAATGAACTTGGAACCTCTGTACATCGCCATTAGCCTCCACACTCGCAGGAGAACATGTATCAGTAACATGTTGCTCATCAAAAGACAAATCAGGTCGATGTGGGTTTGAAACAATACCAGGTGACATAGGGCATAACTCGCTGGAATTAGAAGGTTCATCATAGGTGGGAATAGAGGTAGGTAGTGAAGGAATAGTAACAGTTGGTGTTTGGTTGGCAAATGGAAAAATATCCTCATGAAACTTGACATCCCGAGAAATAAAAATGTTAGTGTTTCAATATCAAATAAACGCCATCCTTTTTTGCCATGGGGATAACCAAGAAAGATGCATTTTCTACTGCGAGGAGCAAACTTATCTCGAGGTTTAGGCATGGGGTGAGCATAACATAAGCATCCAAATACTCGCAGATGATTATAAACTGGTGAAACCTTAAATAATACTACATGTGGTGTTTTACCATTAAGCAAATTAGTGGGTGTTCGGTTTATAAGATGTGCAGCAGTAAGAACGCACTCCCCCCAAAAAGTAAGAGGAAGATTAGCTTGAAATCGAAGGCCTCTAGCTACATTTAGAATGTGCCTATGCTTTCGCTCAACCCGCCCATTCTGTTGTGGAGTGTAAGTGCAAGAAGTTTGATGCAACATCCCCAATTCATCATACAATTTATGTAAGGAGTTCTCATTAAACTCAGCCCCATTATCGGTGCGAATAATTTTAACACATTTGTCAAACTGAGTTCGTACCATAGCAAGAAATTTTTTAATTAGATGAATTGTTTCACTTTTCTCGGCCATTAAAAACACCCAAACTGCTCTACTAAAGTCATCAACAATGGTAAGAAAGTAATGTGCACCAGAGAACGAAGTCTTTGAGTAAGGACCCCAAATGTCACAATGTATCAATTCAAAACAATCATGGCTTTTGAAATCGCTGATCGGAAAAATATTGCGAGTTTGTTTAGCACGGTAACAAATGTCACAAACTTCATCACTTTTATTAGAATGTTTAGATGTAGCAGCAACAGAACGAAGAGAAAGACTTTGGCTGGAAGGATGCCCTAGCCTTTTATGCCACAATTCTATGGAGTTATTACCAGCAACAGCAAAAACAGAACTCTGAAACGGTTTGTACACGTACACCCCTTCTTGCTGCTCACCCAGTCCAATCGGCATCCTCAAGGTGTGGTCCTGTATCACACAAAGCTTATCAGTAAATGTCACATGACAATTTTTCGAGTGTATAAGTTGTGCAACAGAAATTAAATTGCAACTTAGATTAGGCACATAAAGTACATCATCGATGACAAAATTAGGACCCAAGACAACGGAGCCACGTTTTATAGCGGTTGTTTGAACACCATCTGGAAGTCCAACAGGAGAGGGCAAAATGTTTTCTAGTTTGGTCATTAATTTTAGACATCCTGTCATGTGATGGGAAGCACCACTATCAATTAACCATTTAGGGGGTGTTTCGCCCTTACCGGAAAGAAGTTCTGTACCCGACTTAGATGGCTCAACGAGTGAGAGTAATTGTTGTACCACCTCAGGAGTGAGTGCAGAGATTGTTGGGTTTTCACCAGATGAAGCACTTGAGTTGACATACGGTATAACACCTGGAACTTGTGCCGCGTTTGCTGAAGCAGATACGGGGTTCACACGACCCCAACTATTGCTTCCTTTACCCTTGCCTTTTCCTGCATTTTTTTGTGGATAGCCAATAAGCTGATAGCATTTGCTTATGTCGTGGCCCTGTTTACCACAGTGAGCACATATAGTACGTTCGACACCAGAACTTGCTGTACTTGTTTGTGGCAAAGTAGAGGCAGCCTGCAACTTATTTAATCCTTGAACAGCATATCCCTGCAACTTATTTGATCCTTGAACAGCATATCCAACCGCACCAACCCTATCATCACGAGAACGTGCAATCGCCTTCTGCGTCTCCTCCTGTGTTGCCATGGAGTAAGCTCGATTGATTGAGGGCAGCGGTGTCGTGTTCAAGATCTGGGAACGTATATTACCATAAACAACATCATCAAGTCCCATAAGGAACTGATATACATGTTCTTTCTCTGATTCTTCCAATAAATATTTGTTTATTGGACACTTATCCCCGCTCGGGCAGCAGGGAATGGATCGACTACCTTCCAATTCATCCCAAATTGCACGAAGCTTGGTGTAGTATGTACCAAGGGTCGTGCCTTGCTGCTTCACCGATGATAATACAGATTTCAGTTGGTATTGTTTGGGAATATTTTCAACTGAATATCTCTCCTTGAGATCGTCCCATAACTCCTTTGCAGATTCAAAGTATTGAATAAAAGGCTGAAGGTTCGGATCAATGGTGTTGTGAATCCAGCCATTGATCATTGAATTACATACCTCCCACACATACGCTTCATCTGATTCCTCATCATGAGGTTTCTGAATTGAGCCATTGATGAAACCCATTTTATTCTTCGCCTTCAGCGCGTTTTTCATGGCCTTAGACCAATTGTCATAATTCCCTTCACCACGCAGCACCACATTAGTCAACACGATCCCCGGGTTATCGGAAGCGTGGATGTAGTAAGGTGAACGAGGGTCGGTGACTTTAAGAACTTTGCTGTTGTCATTGCGTTCATTTGACATGGTGACTATTAGGAAATTTTGGAAAAAGGCTTCACGTGAAGAGAAGAGGGAAAGTATATGTTTTTATCAGAGTTTTATTTCCCTAGATATTGCTTTGATACCATGCTAAGAATAAGGTATGAAGCATGAAATGATGTGGGAAAATTGTGTGTCTCCTTGTTATTACTTCCAGCCTTTATATAGGCATATACATCAGAATATCTACCATATTTACGGAGGATATCACTACAAGGAAAATCGATTTTAGCTACGGCAAATTCCGTAGCTAAAATGAAGATTCCGTAGCTAAATCGTGTTTAGCTACGGATTTGTTCCGTAGCTATTCCGTGGATGCAGGTTTGTCGCTAAATTGGGCGTCGCTATTTTGTAGCTATTTTAGAGACGGATATATCCGTCTCTAATTTAGAGACAGATATAGCCGTCTCTAAATTAGAGACAGATATGTCCGTCGCTAAATTAGAGACAGATATGTCCGTGTCTAAATTAGCTACAGATATGACCGTCTACGGATTAGCGACAGATTTTCCGTCTCTATTTAAATTCTCGTTTTATTTTCGAACCATTTTAGCGTCGAATATTTCCGTAGCTAAATTGATATTTTTTTAAAAAAAAATTATATATATATTTAAAAATATATATTAATATATTTTAAATATATATATATATACATTTAAAATATATTAATATATATTTTTAAATATATATTAAATCGATCCCTTAATTTTTATTATTATCAAATCAATCCCTTAATTTTTATTAATCTCAAATAAGTCCTTGATATTTCATAATTACACTTTGATCCCTAAACTTCTTTTATACTCAAAAAGTCCTCACAAACTTCCACCATTAAATAAACTAACCCGAGTTAAATATTTAACGAAATGTGAGTTAAATATTTAACAAAATGTTCAATAAACTTAACGAAATGTTCAAAAACCCCACTTCCAATTTCATACTTCCACCACCACCAACCTCCCTACCACCGTCTCAATCACCGGCGGCTCCATCACCGCATTCGCCACCATCACCAGATTCACCACCAAAAACCAAACCCAACAATGGAAAACAAATTGAAAAACAGATCAAGCACTGAAACAAATCGCAAAAACAGATCAATCAAAACGAAAATCGAAAAACAGAAACTAAAAAACCAAACCCAATTTCATAGTTCGTTGTTGTGTTAAAGATTGATTTAGTCGCCGGACCGCACGCTTCGATCCATCTGCTCCTCGATTGGCTCCACCGAGGTTCGACAGAGACTAAAAATGGAGAGAGAGAGAGAGAGAGTGAGGAGGGCGGAGGGTAACGGCGGCGAGGTGACTAGAGAGGTCAAGCCAGTTTGTTTCCAAGGGAGAGAAATAGAGAGAGTGACGGACGGCGAAGGGATCGCAGGCGTGGTGGCGCTGAGGAGACAGGGGGAAGCTGAAGGGGACGGTGACGGAGCTGTGGGAATGAGAGAGAGAGAGAAAACGGTGGTGCCAAAAAAACCAGGCGCTGTAAATGAAAACTGAAGAGAGAGAGAGAAAGAGAGAAATAGGGAGAGGGTGGAGACGTGGAGTATTTGGTTTTGTTTAAATGATTTTGGACCGTTTGATTAAATGTTATGAATGGTCGGATCTTGCATTGCCCATAATCCCCGTAAAATTTTAAAATCCAATCAAACAATGCCACATCACACGTACTTATATTTATTTCACACTATATTATACACTAACTAAAATATTTGTGTCTAATATTAAGAATAATAATATTTATTATTAATAATATTTATTAATAAATTATTAATTATATAATTAATTAATTAATTAATTAATATTAATTATTAATAATAACTAGTAATTTTTATTATTTTTTATTATTTTTTATTGAATAGCAAAGAATATTTTTACAAAATATTTTAGATTTTTTTATCCTACTACAGTAATAATATTAGTAATAGTATTAATAATATTAGTAATTTTTATTATTTTTTATTTAATAGGAAAAAATATTTTAGATTTTATTATTGAAATTTACAAAAAGTTATCTAAAATATTTACATGCTTTTATTTGATTTACCCAAAATTTTAGTTATATTAGTATGCCTAATATCAAGAATAATAACATTATCATATAATTAGTAATAATACTTAATAATAAGACTAATAATGATGTTATTGTTAATTATTCAATTGTATAATTGAATATATTAATAGTTATTATTATATAATTAATAATAATATTATTATATTATTAATAATAATATTAATAATAACTAGTAATAATACATAACATCAAAAATAATAATGTTATTAATTAATAATAATATTCATTAATTTAATTATTTTAAATTTATTAATAATAATTTAATAATTTAAAATTCTAAGAAATATTAATATACCTAAATAATAATTGATATTAATAAATTTTAAAAAAATACTTATTAACAATAACAATAAAGTGTTTTTCATCTTTATGACTTTCCTCAAAATCCAAATGAAAATTGAGTTACAAATATGTGCCATTATTTAGGAATTTAAGGAATGTGTCCCGATCTTGTGAAAATGGTATACGGCTACCTCGTTTATTTTTTTTTAATTTTTTTCTACATTCTAAATGACATTTAAAGTGTTTTTCATCTCTATGGCTTTAGGGGTTAGGGTATAGGGTATAGGGTTTAGAGTTTAGGGTTTAGGGGTTAGGGGTCAGGGGTTAGGATTTAGGGGTTAGGGTTTAGGGTTTAGGGGTTAGGGTATAGGGTTTAGGGTTTAGGGTATAGGGTTTAGGGGTTAGGGTTTAGGGGTTAGGATATAGGGTTTAGGGTTTAGGGATTAGGGTTTAGGGGTTATGGTATAGGATTTAGGATTTAGAGTTTAGGGTATAGGGTATAGGGTTTAGGGTTTAGGGTATAGGGTATAGGATTTAAGATTTTGGGGTTAGGGTATAGGATTTAGGGTTTAGGGTATAGGGTTTAGGGGTTAGAGTTTAGGGTTTAGGGTTTAGAGTATAGGGTATAGGATTTAGGGTTTAAACCCCAAACCCTATACCTTGAACCCTAACCCCTAAACCCTATACCCTAAACCCTAAACCCTAAACCCTAAACCCTAAACCCTATACCTTATACCCTAACCCCTAAACCCTAAACCCTAACCCCTAAACCCTAACCCCTAAAACGCAGAGCGTTAACTGTGGGCGATTTTGGCGATTGAAGGTGCGAACAGTGCGTGTTTTGCGTTTTCACCGGAATTTCGCCGGAGATGGCGAAACCGCCTGACATTAACAATCAATCGAGCTTCCCCAACCTCCATTCCACACAATCACCGAAGGATTCAACCATTAATGTTCCAGATCCACTCAATTTGAAGCACGACAGTCCGCAAATTCTGAACTACGCACGAGCGGTTCAAGGTGATCGATGGAGCTTCAATGGCATCCAAGGAGTGTTAGGTTATGAAAAATTACCTCCTAGGAGGAAGATGAAAGTGGATAACAAGCCTGCAATTCTGTTTTCCAATTTGGAGATGGCAGCAGCAAACAGTCGGCTCCGACACTCCATGGTTTTGAAATTTTCAACAGGTAGGCCCACTCTTCTTCAAATTCATGAACATATTAAACAAAATTGGAAATTACATGGTGAATTTGTTGTCAGTTTAATTGATCCTCGACATGTTGGAGTGTACATTGGAAATGAGGATGATCTAAGATTAGCTCTATCCAAGGAATCTCATATTATCAACAAATGCATGTATAGGGCATTTAGATGGACTCCTGAGTTTAATTTGAAAGAGGAAAATCCAGTTGTGGCAGTTTGGATTAGGCTACCTGGTATTCCTTGGGCATTTTATAATGGAGCTCTACTTGAATGTATAGGAAATGAACTTGGGAGGTTCTTGAGGGTGGATAACAGAACTTTGGGGCTGACCAATCAACTATATGCTAGAATGTGTGTCGAAATAGATGTATCAAAGCCTCTTGAAACTGAAGTGTGGATAGGTGAATCCAAGGACAATGGTTTTTGGCAAAAAATACAATATGAAGGGAACATTGCATATTGTAGTGGTTGTGGATTGCTTGGACATTCGATTGGGATTTGTAGGAAAGCAAGAGGGAACAATGGCTTTGGTAAAACAAAATGGTCAATGGAACAACAAGAGAAAGCTGATGGGAAGAAACCAATGCACTTTGAAGGAGAAAACAGGGTGGAATACAGACCTAAGAAGACATGGATGCACACAGAAAAGGAAAATGATAGGAAGGTAACTACTAGCAAAAATATGGATCCAAATAATGAGTTAGATAATGGTGCAGGGGAGATTCTCTCTGATGAACAGATGCATGAGGAAGAAATGAGAAGAAAATCAGGAAATAGAAATAAAGGAAGTAATAAGTTGGTAGGGAAGACAGTTCATGATAATGTAATTGCGGTGGAAGTGGTAGATGTTGATGGTAGTGAGCTAGATGATTTGCAAAAAGTGAAGGAGACTGTTACTGAGAACATTGAATCTGGGCAGGTTGAACAGAGAAAGGGAGATAGTGAAGAAATAGCAAAGAAAGTAAATGAATCTGTAGATAAAGTTCAGAAACAAATTGCTGAAGAAACTGCTGATGGAATAGTTGGAGAAGGCAGTAACAATTCAAGTGGAGAACCAGTTCAAGTTGATGCTGGGAGTGACAAAAAAGAAAAACAACAACAGCAATCTCTGATTCAGAATTGTATTACAAGTAGAATTGGATCAGAACAGGTGGAACAGACTGAAGAAAGTTGTTTGGATGTTGCTGATAATGGTTTGAAACAGCAACAACAACATGGGCAGCAATCTCAAAATCAGAAAGTGGAAAATCCGTTTTTAATTCAAACTACTGAAGAACAACATCGGATTCTAACAGAAAGAGATGCTATTGGTCTTAGCGAGGAAGAGATAAGGTATAACAGCTTAATGGAAGCTGGAAACAGAGTTGGAAATCAGAATAAAGAGGAGGTTGAGTGTTTAGGTCCATGTACTTTGAACAAGGAGAATTCTTGTCAATCGAGTAATGATTTTGGTAGTTTCTCTAGTGGAAAAGAAAATGAGGAAAACAGTAAGGGGGGATCTTTAAGTGGCAGTGATGATGAGTATCAACCTCCTGTTACTCGAAATGCTTTAAAGGAGTTGAATAAGAGAGAAAAGAAGATAGAGAGAAGCATTAACTCCAAATCAAAAAGGGGTAGACCAAGAGGTGTGAACAAATAATTGGCATTGGCTGAGTTGGTTTATCATATTTTTATCCATGGAAATCTGTTGGAGTTTGTCTGGTTGTTTGGTTGTTTGGTTTATAGAGGATAGAGGATATTCAATGGAAGTAAAATCTCAGTCTAAAGTGAACAGATTGCTGTTTAAATGTTGGCAGAATCAGCAAATTTCAGGTATGAATCTATGCCTTGTAGTCAATATAGATACCTGGGATTTGAAAGCTGTTAATTTTGATTGGAAGTGTGGCATTGAGGAAAGAAACTGTGATGTTTCAAGTAGGAAGATCAATTGGTTTGACTGTTTGAATATGTGGAAGGCTATATACAATTTGAGGTTGGAAAGTTGGATAAAGGAGGATAGGGGAGATCGAATTGCTTTTTGTTCAGATTGTTTTTTTGTGGATAGAAATTGGTATGTTTGGCATCAGTTTACTGTGTTGTTGACTATTGATCAATGGTATAGCTGGTTGTTAGATTGGCGTTTAATATGGCTGTGGTTAGAATGGCTGAGATTTTGGTCAAGCTTAGCTAGGCTGTGGTTGGTCATGAGTTTAACTTGGTTTTGTGTGAAATGGATGCGGTTTCGGTTGCATTTGAATGGCTGCAGTTTGATCTTGGTTGGTTGGATAAGGTTAGCTGCGGTTGAATTGAAGTTGGCTGTGGTTTGTTTGATTGGTTTTGAGTTAGCTGCGGTTGGCTGGGTGTTTTATGGCTGCAGTTATGGTGCGGTTGGCCTGTTGAGATCTAGCTTAGATGCGGATTTTAGTTGCAGTTGGTTTAATTTTGCAGCGGTTGAGTTGAATATATGGCGGTATGTTTTGGCAGTGGATGTGTTTGGCAAGTTGTGGGTTGTAGTTATCTTGATGGCTGTTACTGGGAGCATGGGTAATAGATGTATAGATAAGGATATCAAGGTGCTTTATAGTATTGGAAAAAGTATATTGATTGCTATAGAAAAGATAGATAAAGATAGATTGAAAGGTAATAATTTTGTAATAGTGAGGTTGAGGTTTAGGCTCCATGTCACTCATGAATGAAGTGAATGGTTGTCCCCCTCTTGTAAAGTCTATAGCTTTTGTTTTTAATAAAACTAGTCAGTAACCCGTCGGTACCCGACGGTGAATAATTTTTTTTGATTAAGTAAATAATTATTTATGTGTTTTAATTGATTTTTAAGTAACAATATAAATCAAAATTGATAATCAATGTAGCGGACATTAGGAGTATAATTAATACAGAAAAAAGATGTTGACACATGATGTAACATGAAAAGCCCTTGAGACAACTATCTCCCCGGCACAAAACCACGGGTGGTTAGGTCCTTGCCTAACCAAAAAACACTATTAAGATTTTAGTGTTACAACTTTGGAAGATGAAGATATATGGTTACAATATCGTGAGTTTAATAGTGTGTGCCTAAGTGTCAACATAATCTCTTCCATCTCCTATATATTTAAAGAAAAACAAAATAAAAACAAAGAAAATAATAAGAAATTGCAATACTTTTGTTTAACCACAAATTGTGCGACATAAATTCTCAGAGTCTGTCGAAAACTTCCTTGTAGACTACATTCAGCGTCTTGTCATATGTTTGAGCATCTGAATCACAAATAATGACTTTAAGTTCTCTCTTGCTGGTTACTCTGAAAAATGCTACATAAAGTTGTCCGTGACTGAAAATAGGTTGTGAAAGATATAGTCCTACATGGGAAAGAGATTGTCCCTGACTCTTGTTGATTGTCATAGCAAAAGAAACGGCAAGTGGAAATTGCCTTCTTTGGAATCTTACCGAAAATTTTGTCACATCTGACGGAGACATTATCATTCTAGGAATAAGCACCTTCATACCAGCATTATTTCCCGAAAGCATCTTGGCTTCGACTACGTGCTTACCTACATATATGTAACAAAATTAAGTATTAAATTATATGTATATAAAAAATAAAAAATTACTGTATTTACCTAATTGAGTGACAATCATTCTGGTGCCGTTACACAATTCAGCAGCTTGATCAAGATTTCTCAAAAGCATTACTATGCACCCAACCTTCAGCTTAATAATGTGATTTGCCAATCCAGAACACTTGATAGTGTTTAGAAATTCATGTGAGAATATATCTTCAGCACCATTTTCATCATCCTCATCCTTACAAATGGCATCAAAACTCATATATTCAACTTCGTCTCCCGAAAAGAGGGACATGACATAATCATTTATGTTATCGACAATCTCATTTGTTGGAGCAATCACAACTCTAACATGATTGACATAGAGTTTTTAATGCAATAAAACACAAAAGCTTATTTATAGGCAAGCTATTAACTCAATGATATAATTAATAAATAAAAAATTTGTAAATTAAGTTAATACAGTTTGCTATACTAATCTTGTAAAATACTTAATATTTTTTAATTTTTTCTCTCATAAGTTTATGTTGAGTAAAAAAATTCAAACTAATATTTATTATGGGACTAATGAATTATCATTAAAAATATTTAAATACTACTTTGCTTATCCTAAATAAAATAGTTTGATGATTAAACTCATATTTATTTTATAAATGATTTATTTATTTTGTATTTTTTAAACTATTGGAATATAATTTTTGTTATTTAAAAAAATAAAATTATTTATTTGGAAATATATGAAGGAAAATATAAGTGAGAAGAAAATGTTTTAAATAAAATTTTGGTTAAATTCAGATATATATGACTTTTCATTACCAAACAAATATAAACTCTTAAAATTCAGTAACTTAATGATTTTAGCTTCTTTTTTTTTCTCTACTTTTTCAGAACTTAATTTTCAATTTTACCAAACAGACTTGAGAGGGAGGGAGTAACCTGCTGGAGATCCACATGCATGAGAAAAGCAATAGATGGTTTCTTCGTGTCCTTGTCATTTATTAAGTTAAATATATACTCCCTCCGTCCAGCTTGAAACTGCACAGTTACTGTTTGAGCGAGAATTAAGGAAAAAAATAATGATATAAATATTGTGAGTGTAAAAGTAAAATAGGAGAGAGAATGAGTGGAGAAAATAGTAAATTATAATTGTGTTGTGAGTATTAAAATAATGTAGGAGAGACTAGAGAGAATGAGTGGAGGAAATAGTAAAGATTCTTTGCCATTTTAGGAAGTGTGCAATTTGTAATGGGACGCCCAATGAGAAAAGTGTGCAATTTGTAGCGGGACGGAGGGAGTATATCTTATATTTTAAAAACTGATAATTTTATTAAAATTTCAATTTTTTTTTTATCTAAATCGATAGATAAACCTAATCTACATAGAGATGTGTGAGATTAAAATATAACAGTTTAAAATTTGATTGAATCTGGTGAGGTAATTTTAAAAATGCTGATATAGATAAGATTATGAGCTACACATAAAATTAAGTTATAAAATAACACAAACTTCACCGTAAATCATGGAGTGCAATTTCTATTTTTCACGTTAGGGATCAACTTACATTTAGGAGATTAGTTTCAAAATAGATATATTATAATCCAGAACATAATTTAATTCTATATTGGTGTCTATTTTTAAGTATTAAAACTATTCTATCATTATATCACTAAATTATTTTTAACTTCAAATTTATGGGTTAACTTAAATTTCGGAGATATGATTTAAATTAGGCTTATTAAAATTCATAGCATAATCTGCTTTTATTTTGGAGTTTAATTTTAAATTTTTAATATTTTAAAACTCTTGTACCATAATCTCACTAAATTATCTTTGACATTCAAATAGAGTTGGGAAGAAAAATAAGTTCAAATTTTTAAATTTTTTTGCCACAAGACATTGAAGGATTAGATATTTACCTAATGAGTAGTGAAACCTATAATAAAAATATTCAATTGTGTCCATTTTTTTAATTGAGTATTATCCAAAAAATAATATTTTCAATGAGTTACAAATAGAATTTCATGTAAAATCTCAAATGGCACATATAAAAATATAATTTGTTTCTGATTAAAAAATTATTATAATATATATATGTTGCACAATACACCTTCAAACTTATTTCTTTTGTTCCAGTTTAATGTGCACACTTATTGTTGAGCATAAGTATTAAAGTGTAAATAATAATACTCAAAAATATTGTGAGTGGGAAAAAGTTTATGAATATGATAGTGAGACATGGTTGACAAGTGAAAGCCATGCAAAAAGTCTAATACATCATCGAAAGTTACGCCGCGTATAAATTTGAAAAATAAGGGAAAACAAATAAAAAATTAGTCATTAAGTGCAAACACAAAGAACATTCAAGTTGGAATTTTCTATCTCTATTTTCAAGGCTTGAAATGCCAAATGATATATTTTGTATGCCACAACAAAAATATTTAATATATTTTCTTCCTCCCAAAATAAATATCCTAAAATATATCAAATTTGCAATTGAACAAAATAAAATTTTAATTTTTTTAACATTCATTTTGATATGAATTGATGATAGTAATATAATCAACACATATTTCAATGAATAATGCAAGGCGAATAAGAGAATACATGTAGTGGGTGAGATTTGCCTACTACAACAGAATGTTTAGTGCCCATTGAAACCAGGAAAAGGGATTCTTGTAAAGTGACTTAAAAGCAAACTGCTCATAGGAAGCCCTCAAAAAGAAATATTCTTCATTGGCACCACCATCTTCTTTGTCAGTATCAACATCGTCTCCTGCTTCATCTTCAGCTTCACCGTTGTCTTTGGCGTCAGTATCTTTTGGATTTTCCTTTGATTCCTGATAAGGGGAACACAATTAGGGTTAAGATATAGGATTAGAAAAATCTAGATACATGTATATTAAAAATTAAAACAGTTAAACAACAAAAGAATTGTATAAAAATTGTCTCAGCAGAGCCAAAAAGTCAGAACAACTGACATGTATAAAAATTGTCTCAGCAGAGCCAAAAAAATTGCAGAAACAAAAACTAACAATGTTAAACAAAATCAAGCTAATGGAACAAAACCTAGGTGAGAATTTGGGAGTTTACACATAAAAATCAATGAATCTCACAGGAGATCCAAAAAAATTACACAATAACATGCAAATGGGAAAACGAAGATGGAATTTCAGGAATTAACAAATCTTGCAGCATTGGGTACAATGCCAATTGACAGGAGCACACCCACCCAA
The DNA here is from genome assembly GCA_022495995.1 of Adenophora triphylla var. japonica. Taxonomy (NCBI): domain Eukaryota; kingdom Viridiplantae; phylum Streptophyta; class Magnoliopsida; order Asterales; family Campanulaceae; genus Adenophora; species Adenophora triphylla. The sequence continues at coordinate 40,919 of JAFEMH010007160.1, read as the reverse complement.
GATAAACAGAAATGAAGAAACGAAAATCTAACAGCATCAAAGAAATTAATGCAAATGGGACAAAACCCAGATGGGATTTGGGAAATAACAATTAAAATTCGAGAAATTAAAAATAATTTGAAAGAAAAAATGATTTGTTATGCTCAGATGACATCTTAGTTATATTTCAAAAATTTGAGATTTATCGAAATATATTATCCACATTTGAAAAATTGTTACAGTTAAATATAATCTAGAAATTTAAAGTTAGATATATCTTATCAAAATTTTAAATTTTATCTAAATTTCAATTTCATTATCAGAATTTTAGAGGGAATTTTTATTTTAAATCCTATATTTTTTTAATTAAAATCTGGAATAAAAATGAGTTGGAAATGGAATTGCTGACGTGGCCTTTGACGTGGCCTTTTCTGGAGCCTCTAAATAGTTTTGTTGTTTATATTATATATGATTCTTCCAGGTAAAAAAAAAAAAAAAAAAAACCCTAACCCCTAAACCCTATACCCTAAACCCTAAACCCTAACCCCTAAACCCTATACCCTAAATCCTAAACCCTATACCCTAACCCCTAAACCCTAAACCCTATACCCTATATCCTAAACCCTAAACCCTAAACCCTAAACCCTATACCCTAACCCCTAAACCCTATACCTTAAACCCTAAACCTTAACCCCTAAACCCTAAACCCTATACCCTAACCCCTAAACCCTAAACCCTAACCCCTATACCCTATACCCTAGAAAACAATATTTTAGCCTTTGTTAATCAGTGGTTTTTTTTTAGAAAAAGTTATAGAAAAAAAGATAGAAAAAAACTAAACAAATGAAAGAACATAGAAGAAAAGTCAAAACAGGGACGGACTACCCTATATTTATTTTTTATTTTTTTTAAAATTTTTATTGACTAGAAAATAATATTTTAGCCTTTGTTAATCAGTGGTTTTTTTTAGAAAAAGTTATAGAAAAAAAGATAGAAAAAAACTAAACAAATGAAAGTATATAGAAGAAAAGTCAAAAGAGGGACGGACTACCCTATATTTATTTTTTATTTTTTTTAAAAAAAAATTATTGACTAGAAAACAATATTTTAGCCTTTGTTAATCAGTGGTTTTTTTTAGAAAAAGTTATAGAAAAAAAGATAGAAAAAAACTAAACAAACGAAAGTATATAGAAGAAAAGTCAAAAGAGGGACGGACTACCCTATATTTATTTTTATTTTTTAAATTTTTTTTTATTGACTAGAAAACAATATTTTAGCCTTTGTTAATCAGTGGTTTTTTTTAGAAAAAGTTATAGAAAAAAAGATAGAAAAAAATTAAACAAATGAAAGTATATAGAAGAAAAGTCAAAAGAGGAACGAACTACCCTATATTTATTTTTTATTTTTTAAAAAAAATTTTATTGACTAGAAAACAATATTTTAGCCTTTGTTAATCAGTAGTTTTTTTTAGAAAAAGTTATAGAAAAAAAGATAGAAAAAAACTAAACAAATGAAAGTATATAGAAGAAAAGTCAAAAGAGGGACGGACTACCCTATATTTATTTTTTATTTTTTTAAAAAAAATTTATTTACTAGAAAACAATATTTTAGCCTTTGTTAATCTGTGGTTTTTTTTAGAAAAAGTTATAGAATAAAAGATAGAAAAAAACTAAACAAATGAAAGTATATAGAAGAAAAGTCAAAAGAGGGACGGACTACCCTATATTTATTTTTTATTTTTTAAAAAAATTTTTATTGACTAGAAAACAATATTTTAGCCTTTGTTAATCAGTGGTTTTTTTAGAAAAAGTTATAGAAAAAAAGATAGAAAAAAACTAAACAAATGAAAGTATAGAGAAGAAAAGTCAAAAGAGGGACGGACTACCCTATATTTATTTTTTATTTTTTTAAAAAAATTTTATTGACTAGAAAACAATATTTTAGCCTTTGTTAATCAGTGGTTTTTTTTAGAAAAAGTTATAGAAAAAAAGATAGAAAAAAACTAAACAAATGAAAGAACATAGAAGAAAAGTCAAAAGAGGGACGGACTACCCTATATTTATTTTTTATTTTTTTAAAAAAAATTTATTGACTAGAAAACAATATTTTAGCCTTTGTTAATCAGTGGTTTTTTTTAGAAAAAGTTATAGAAAAAAAGATAGAAAAAAACTAAACAAATGAAAGTATATAGAAGAAAAGTCAAAAGAGGGACGAACTACCCTATATTTATTTTTTATTTTTTTAAAATTTTTTTATTGACTAGAAAACAATATTTTAGCCTTTGTTAATCAGTGGTTTTTTTTAGAAAAAGTTATAGAAAAAAAGATAGAAAAAAACTAAACAAATGAAAGTATATAGAAGAAAAGTCAAAAGAGGGACGGACTACCCTATATTTATTTTTTCTTTTTTTTAAAAAAAATTATTGACTAGAAAACAATATTTTAGCCTTTGTTAATCAGTGGTTTTTTTTAGAAAAAGTTATAGAAAAAAAGATAGAAAAAAACTAAACAAATGAAAGTATATAGAAGAAAATTCAAAAGAGGGACGGACTACCCTATATTTATTTTTTATTTTTTAAAAAAAATTTTATTGACTAGAAAACAATATTTTAGCCTTTTTTAATTAGTGGTTTTTTTTATAAAAAGTTATATAAAAAAAGATAGAAAAAAACTAAACAAATGAAAGTATATAGAAGAAAAGTCAAAAGAGGGACGAACTACCCTAGATTTGTTTTTTATTTTTTTTAAAAATTTTTATTGACTAGAAAACAATATTTTAGCCTTTGTTAATTAGTGGTTTTTTTTAGAAAAAGTTATATAAAAAAAGATAGAAAAAAACTAAACAAATGAAAGTATATAGAAGAAAAGTCAAATTTAGAGACGGATACTAAATCTGTCTCTAAATTTTAGAGACAGATGTTGAATCTGTCACTAAATTAGAGACGGATTCAAAAATCTGTCTCTAAATTAGAGACGGGTTAAAATCTGTCTCTAAAGTTTAGAGACGAATTCTGAATCTGTCTCTAATTTAGAGACGGATTCTGAATCTGTCTCTAATTTAGAGACGAATTCTTAATCTGTCTCTAATTTAGAGACGAATTCTGAATTTGTCTCTATTTTAGAGACATATACAAAACCCGTCTCTAAAATTTAGAGACGGAATCTGAATCCGTCTCTAAATTAGAAGACGAATCGATTTCGTCTCTAAATTAGAGACAGTTCGGATTCCGTCTACGAATTAGAGACGGATTCATGTTCGTCTCACGAATTAGAGACGGAATCTTAATCCGTCTCTAATTTAGAGACGAAATCCGAATCCGTCTCTGATTTTTGGTTCTGTCTCTAATCTGTCGCCAAATTAGCTACAGATTTCGTCCGTCTCTAAATTTCCGTCTCTAAATCCGGTTTTCCTTGTAGTGTATTAAGCCTACAATCACTACAAAATATTTACATAGAGAATACTATGACAATCAGAATATTCAAGAGAGGATATTAAGCCTATAATCTCTCTAATAATCATATCAATCATATCAGTTGAATTTTGATTTAATAATATTAAAGGTTGGATAAAATTATATTTGTTTTTTTTTTGTTTATAATATACTCACAAGTTAAAATCAATTATACTGTATTAAATCTCTATTAATTATGGTGCGTCTTCTTTCCCGCATTGACCCATATTGCCGCGTCCCGATGGGATAGGACTGGGCGGAAAGTTTTAAGCCCGTGAAAAATTCGAGACGTTCCGTCCCGCAAAGTTGTAGGATCTTATATGCCCGTCCCGATGTCTCAAATTGACAACTCTAAATATACAGTATCACCATAAACCACACAATGTTTACAGTGGCCAATGAGATTCCAACACAACAACAAATTTTTGTAAAAAGTTGAAAACGTATTTTTCTTGGTAGTAAAAATTTCGACCATGGTTAAATGATCTCCGAAAGCGATTGATTGAGTTCATGCGTAACAACCAGCCAAAATGGAAGGGGTATTATTGTCTTTTTCGCATCCATTAGAGCCGTCGTTGGAGCGTAGCATGTGAATAGCTCGGGATGAAAGTCGTTGAGGATCACGTACATTTGCAGCTAGGGCTCATGATCTAAAGATCTAAGGCGTCGATTGATATCGTATTTCTTCTTCCTTATTTTTGAATAGGATAGCTCTAGTTTCCATAGCTAGATTAGCTTAATTTTAGCAGTTTTCTTCGGCTGCAATTTATGTTTATCAATTGTTCTTCCTAAAGTTAATACAAATCTATAACGGCCGGAGCATCAAGTTTTATCCATGCCTTTGCCGGAGATGATGAAGGCGACATTGGGTTTCTTGAAGAAACCCCTGATTTGTTATATCCCTTAACCTGATTTGGCGTATACGATACCTAGTTCTTAACCGTTATTAAGACTTTCAGCTTGCAAACAATGGCGTTCGATTTTCAATCAAAAAGATACTACATAGCAAAATGAGATTTGTTGCCGTAAACGGTGACACCGTATTCTATTTAAACTCTTTTGTTTGTCTTTTTTATACTGTGTAATTAATTTATTTTTGAATAAATCATCATTCTTTTGCAATTTTTGTGCCCTTTAGCATGGTCCTCCCGTATTTTTACTCCGTCTCAAAATTAAAATTAATGATCATTTAAAGTAAAGGGAAAAAATATAATGAAATCATAAATATTCTACTATTCACTTCCAAAATATTTGACACTTTACTATTGTCAAATAAATTTGACGCTTCTATACTATATTATATATACTCTTATTTATTTACGATTATGAAATGTCTCTTGTTAAGCATTTAAGTACGAATATTTTAATGGTACATAAGTCATTTTCAAATACATTATTACATTTATTAATATTAATATGTATGCACAAATTTAAAACGACAAATACTATAAAACGAATGGAGTAGAATTGATCTATAACGTGCTTTATAACTTTTGGTGTATATATGTACATAAATGTGGCTAATAATATAACTTTGATGATTTCATCACCTCAAACTTTTCTTGTGATTAATTTCAATCCGTCTATGATAATAGATATACAAGGCACATAAATTAGATCACACATTTAATTCAACTTGATAATACAGACATCAACAATTAACGTTATACATATTTATTAAAAAAAAAATTAAAAAATTGAACGGTATAAACTGAGTATGAGTATGACCTTGGGTCATAAAACGGGCAAGACCCAAGAGACTGAGCCCAATAAAAAATATGCACAACTCTCAAATACTATATGGGGAGTGAACTTCCCTATCTATGCTCGTCATTGTATCCCGACTTAACCTTATGTCGATCAAGGCTTTGATGAAGTTCTTATGATTGCGACGCTAGAAACTCACCTTAAGACGAGGATGACCATGACACAGGTCAAGGTTGACCACAATCATTTCTACCATAAATAATCCCAAGAAGGCAATACTTAAGATGACAAAGGGATTGGGTCTCCCTACCTTTGGCCATCCCTCATGCTCGACATAGCCATTATGTCGACCAACAAATATGTGGTGACTAAGTCGAGCAGCACGACCTGCCCGACATACGTCCAGAGCATAGTTCTAATCTTAGTCCAACATGGACATCATGGAATTAGGATCTGAGTATGATTCAACTCCTTATTCTCTCCTAACTTCCTATCCAATGCAGGAAACTATCTCCAACAACTATAAATACAAGCATAAATCACGAATTTCTGGTAATGTATTCTTTGATTCTGAACTATTGTCAATTTATTTGCTCTCATAAAATATCAATACTTACTCTCACGCCAGAGGGTCTTCGCCGATGGAGCCCGACTTATTTTATGTACTAGTAGGTAACCCGTGCTTCGCACGGAAAGCTAATTTGCTAATATCATGATTTATTTTTTATAATATAAGTATATTATAAATGAATCAAAACATTAACATTTATTAAGTTAGAAAAATTGTGTTCAATTTTAATAACTTTGTTACACATAAATTTAATAGGAATTGCATTGTGACTAACAATGTAGCAATTTTTGCTATTTTATTTTTGATATTCATAGTTTATGTCATTTATTTTTTATGTCATAATTTACGTCAGTATGCAACGTTTTTTATGCACGTTAACAAAGTGAATGAAAAAACTAACGACCTATTTCTTTTCAAACTACAACATTTTAAATACAATGTAGGGGGTTCCAACCCTTAACCTTTCCGAGAAAAGTACGTCTTTAAGCTAAATGCTCATTGACATTATTAACGACCTACTTTGATATATATATATATATAGTAACTATTATGATTAACTAATATTATTAATAGTAATAGTTAACATATATTGTAACTATAATACTATTACTTAACCTATATAGTAAATTAATACTATTTATAATAATAGTTAGCATATATAGTAACTATTATAGTTAACTAATACTATTAATAGTAATAGTTAACATATATAGTAACTATTATAGTTAACTAATACTATTAATAGTAATAGTTAACTTATATAGTAACTATTATAGTTAACTAATACAATTAATAGTAATAGTTAACATATATAATAACTATTATAGTTAACTAATACAATTAATAGTAATAGTTAACTTATAAAGTAACTATTATAGTTAACTAATACTATTAATAGTAATAGTTAACATATATAGTAACTATTATAGTTAACTAATACAATTAATAGTAATAGTTAACATATATAGTAACTATTATAGTTAACTAATACTATTAATAGTAATAGTTAACTTGTAAAGTAACTATTATAGTTAACTAATACTATTAATAGTAATAGTTAACCTATATAATAACTATTATTATTAACTAATAGTATTAGTTAATAAGGAGAATACCAAAAGTCATATAGATTTTGGGATAGGATGATGTGGCTTCTCCAAAATCAAGAATTTGCTTAAACTTGTCCACGTGTCGAAATCATAACCCTCCTCACCAACTTTAATATATATATATATAGATTTGTTCATCTTTTCAGGCTATTCAAGTCACAAGGATATATCTAAACCAATGGATTTGGGCTAATCCGACCTTTTTGTCAACATCAGTTTGGTTCCATTGCCGGAAAACGATCGTGATATCCCTTGAATAGCTGAAAAATTTGCTTCCATATCTGATGGAAGACGGATATATTGCCAGTTTAACTCCGGATTTGAAAAATCAGCCTAGGGAGGAATTAACGGCAACACAAGAACATCAATTCCACAAGTCAACGGTGGTCATCTGCCACCTCCTCCGCCTCTCAACGGAGGACTGCCACCAACACCGAGCTGGGCATGAATATGCTCTCCAGTGGGCAGCCTGTGATTTAAATTGCCCTGGACCATAACCGTCTTAGATGACGAGGAGGCAGACCCATAGCTAGCCAGGCAAGGCGGAACGCAACCCAAGTGGGTGCAAGAACATCTTTCCCACCTTCTGACCGCAGAACTCTGCTGCATCGCCAGATGGACACTTTGAAGCGCATCTATGAAACACAGAACGCCTTGCTAGAGTTAGATTCAGACCATTCATTGGCCGAATTCATCTGACCCACTAGAATCGGAGCTTCTCAAGGAGGGGAAAGTCGGCGGTTATAGAAGGGGTAGTCACGTGAATCGTGAAAACCATCCCTCTAACCAAAATCCCCCACGACGCGATGTTCCTAGTAAAGCAAAACAGTTGGCCGTCCAAGACATTAGGCCTCATGATAGAGCTCAAGGACATAGTGTGATGTACCCGATTTTTTTTTGTGATCAAACGGAGTCGCCACGCCATTTTAATTTTGAGGGCCAAAACTTTGAAAAATGCCCGAGATCAGAAATTTGGGTTCGGAGGTCACGTTACGCGCCGGGAAGGACGTTAGTGTGCACCCGGCGCGCCTCGAAAAACGAGTCTTCCAAACATTTGAAATCCTTTTGTTGTGTGTGTGTGTGTGTGTGTTTTGACCAAAATAATTTGAAACTGAGAAAAGCAAAAATTGGGATCTCTTTTGAAGACTTTAAACTGATCCCATGATTTTTTGGATGATTTTTGGTTTGAAATTTGGTACTCAAAAGACCTTTTGAAGTTGGAAATTATTTCTGCCAGAATGAAAAAGGCAGTTGACCCTTGACTTTGAAACGGACTTTAGGGCTTCAAAAACTCAGAATCTGGGAAAAGTCCGAGTATAAAAGTTGCTTAGAACACCTTAAATAGGGTTTCTGCAAAGGAAATTTCCATTTTGGGGGTGATTTGAGGGGCCAAAACCTTCTGGAAATCTCAGATATGAAATCTGGATTTCCAGAAACTTATGAACTGACCTTTAAAAGAAAATTTGAAAAAGGGAGGTTTACTCACACAAAAAATAAAATAAAAATATGTCTGGAAAGATCTGGATGTTGGCTACAAAAAGTATTTTGTAGTCAACACCCAATTCCAAGTTTTACTGGGTCCAAAAAAATAGGAAAATGGACTGAGGTCTCAGAACAATGCTACTGGACTGCAAGATGTTCTTGAGGGAAAATGTGATTTTTGGGGGATTTGCATCTATGTTCACCCCATTTTCATCCCTAGACTTGATTCCACTACTTTGTGTTAAATGGTTATCATATTCAAGTCATCCTTGGGGAATTTTATGGGGTTTAAACATGTCCTTTGCAAAGGGAAAGGGGATATTTTGTAGAGATGAAATTAAAGAGACAAATCAACTAGAGATTTAAAATTTGGACCCTTTGAGATGGTCATTCATGAAGATGAACTTCAAGATGACCATCTTAGGTCAAGACTTAAGTTAAATTAGACATAAAGCAAATCAAAATAAGAAGAACAAGAGATTAAAAGGGAATTTTAGGGTTTAGAGAAGGAGGGCTTTACCAATGGTGACACCCTATCTTCCTAGGCTTGGAATTTGACTTGAGGAGTATCAAGATTTGGTGTTTGACTTGAGGAGTATCAAGATTTGGTGTTTTGGAGTTGTGTTTGGGTGGATTCAAGGCTTGAATGTGTTTAGGGTTTGATGATAGAGTTGATCAAAGAGAAAACAAGTAGATAACACTTAAGTCCTCTATGTTTTCTCCCTAATCTTCCTCTTGAGTAGTGTTTTAAGCTTGAGCTTGGTGTGTTTAAGAGTGATATGAGAATGGTTGAAGTGAAATTGGGAAAGGTTCAAGAGAAAATGGTGGCAATCTAAGGATTCCCACTGTTTTCTCTCTATTTTTCGCCAAAATGCGGCTTACGTGTGTAAAATGTGTTACGTAGGCGAGAGAGGAGGGTTTAATTTATAGCCCTCTCGGATTTACATAGATGTCCGCGCGGAGGGTTCGTAAGCGTGCACCGTTCATCCGCTACGGTGCTTTGGCTTTTGGGACAGGAGGAATATTATTCAAAAAATTACAGCAGTTTGTTTTTCAACTTGCCTAATTCGGATTTTCCAATTTCTTTTGCTTTTTGAGATTCTTTTCTTGGTTTAACTTTAAATGGCAATGCCCACTTTACCCTTGCTTTGTTAGAAAGGTTAGGGTTTGTTAGAAATGTTGGAAATGTTAAAACTTTCGTTAATTTTCTAACGAAAATACTAACGGCTCAAATTGGAGCACTTACACATAGGAGTGCCCGTCAAGAAGGAGACCTCAGAGACCATTTAAATCATCAAAGGGACCAAGAGGTCATTCAGCGGATTTGAGAGCAAGGCTTAGTCATGCAAGACAAAAGACTCCTCCTCGTCGGGATCCCTCTTCTCGATATAGAAGCCCTCCTTTTCGTATGAGTCCTCCACGCCAAGAGATTGCTCCTAGGAGGAACAGAACTCCTCCCCATCATTCCAGGCCACCAAGTCCACGAAATGGAAGAGCATGATCTAGACATGGAGACAATCATGTCAGCCACGAACGACGAGCAGAGCAAAGTCGGGTGAATGGTCACCGAGACAAGGAGAGAACCCATCGCAGTTCCTACTATAGTACGGGAATAGATGCAAGGGAGCTTCTCATCCTGAAAAAGAGAGTTTATGAAATGGAGATGGGAAAAAGGATGTCGAGGACGAGGACACTAGTGCCACCCGTCCCTTTTCCCAATGGATTGTTGACCAACCTCCCAATCCGGCGCTTAAAATCCCCAACTTTGAAAAATACGGAGGAACCACGGATGCACAAGATCATGTGCAAGGATTTGAGTCAACTATGGCACTTTTGTCCAAGGCAAATGATATACTCTACAAGGCTTTCGCCCGTAACTTTTCCGAGACAGCCTTATCATGGTTCTACGAACATAAAAAGGGGAGCATAGACAGTTGGAGAGTGATGGGGAGAAAGTTCCTCGATCATTTTGCAACCACAAGCAAGCGGAAGAAGATGTTGATAGACTTGGCTGACATAGAGCAAGGAAAAAATGAATCTACTCTGAGTTATTACAATTAGTTCAGAGCTATGGTTGACCAGGTGGAAGAAAGTCTGATAGACCGGGAGGTGATTGTTTGCTTAAACTCAGATTTGCTATCTGGATAGTTGATATATGAACTCTCTGCAAGGGAGCCGAAAACAAAATCTAATCTATACAACCGGGCCTATGCAATAGCCATAGCGGAAGAGAAAAGTAAGAAAAGATCAGAAAGAGCTGAAATGGCCCCGACGAACACAAACCAGACTTCGAATGGTGGTGCCTATAAGGGAAAAACAAGACTCGGGCTACAGAAAAAGCCAAGGTCTACACCCCTCTCACTAAGCCTATCACGGAGATCATACAGTTAGTAAACCTAGCTGACCCCCGGCCACTTAGTGAAAGATCAAAGCATGTCCAAGATAATTCTATGTATTGTGCTTTCCACAAGAATCACAGACATGACACGGAAAATTGCATCTCCCTTAAAAGGATGATCCAAAGGTGGGTTGATGAAGGGAAACTTGACCACTATTGTGGGGACCCCGACCCGGAACCTTAGCTCGTGCCCCGAGCGGGAGGGCCCCCTTACTAAAACAAACCACCTATAATTTAAACGTTTGTTTAACTTTGAAAGATAAAACAAACTTTCACATTTCAACATAAAACCATCTCAATACATCTCCACTTGGAGGCAAGTTATAAAACAAACTTTCAAAAGATAACAACCTGTTTAGTTACAAAATGAACACAAATGTAAAGGTTTACAAAAGTAGTTCAATATACAATTTGTCCCCCAAAAGAGCAATATCCCAAAAGCTACTCCCAACCAACCAACTCTAAACATTACATACCCTGACAACCCAAAAGAAAGCTTGTCCAAACTCCTTCCCGGCCATACTGCTTTGGTCCACCTGTCTCAGCGCGATCTAAAACAGTAAAGGAAGAAGGGGTGAGAATAAATCTCAATAAGCTATTATGATGCAACAAGATGCCATATAAGATGCAACACATAACATGGTTGCTCACAACACATTGCTAAAGCGGTAAACACATTACGTTACCTTAGTTTACCTTTCCCGTCTAAACAATATGTCGTACAACGTGGGAGTAAAACTCCACTCTTTTGTGAACTTCTTAAGAATATTCACATCTTATAAGACTCATTTTTTAGAGAACTATATAAGATACTAGCTATCTGTAAAGGCTTTTGGCTTAGTACAGAAGCTTTCACCCCAATCTGTGGCCACAGAAGGGGACAGACACAGGTATAATGTAATTCGATCACCTTATAGAACATATTCCATAATTGATAGTATTCCATTATACCCCTAAACATCAAATGATATAAACACATTCAAGCACATAATAGATACTTGAAAATAAATCCACACTTGGGATATCAATGCAACAACATGGTATTAGTACTCATGTTCAAACTAATAAGCAACATATATTTCATACACTATTTGAACAACAAACCATGAATATGTAACCAAGTATGGGCACAATGTATCACAAACAAGCCCTACATATTCACTATACAACATTGAGTACCCTTCATAAAGGTTCAAGATTGATTTACCAAGTTTGAACAACTTCGGCTAAGTTCCACATTATGCTTTTCAACCATTTTCAAGACAATATTTAAGCATCTTCCTAATATTCTTTTTGACAAGTTAAGACATCATTGTATAGCCCCTAAGTTGTACTAGGATTAGAGTAAAAAAGGAGTTAAAGATGTGCTAGGTAGATTAGGTTTTAATTGCTTGAAAACTGATACAGAGAAAACAGGGCAGGGCACGACTCATCCCATAGGGCACAAGTCCTCCCCCTTATTCCTACAGCCTGATACAGTCGTCCACCAGGGCATGACTAGTCACGACTCATGGCACGACTCGTGACATAGGGCACGAGTCGTTCCGTTCAGCAGAATTCAATACTGATGTTAAAACATCAGCAACCTTGGAAGAAAAATGACATTTTTTTCTCATACTATTTTACCTCAAACATCAGCAACCCACCCAACTTCAGTACCACTCATTCCAACCCTTTCAATTCATCACAATTCATTCCAAATCATTCCAACTCCAAATAAATTATACCAAAGTAACATGCAACCCTTTTGACATAAATCTTAACTTTATTCCTATCCTTTCACCTTAACAACAACCCCATAACCAACCTTAATTCAATTTTTCCCCAAAACATTTTCAACTCAAAGAAAAATGTTCCAAAAATACTAAGAACCATTTATACAACAATAATATCAACACTAAACATGGAATTAGCAATAATTAAAAGAAACCATAATAACTTACCAAAATAAGAAAAAATAAGAAAAACTTTATCCGGATAGAAATGCTCCACTCGGCTTTCCGAACATTTAGGTACGAATAGACATGGGCAAACCGGAACCGGAACCGGGTGGAACCGGAGAACCGAACCGGAACCGGAACCGGCAGAACCGGAACCGGCAAGAACCGGAACCAACATGAACCGAAACCGGCCGGTTCACGGTTCAATCTCGGTTCCTCTTTTCAAAAAACCGTGAACCGCCGGTTTTGGAACCGGAACCGGAACCGGGGAACCGGAACCGTGGAACCGGCGGTTCGAAACCGGGGAACCGGCGGTTCTTGATGAAAATTCAAAAAAATTCGAAATTTTGTCCCTTGGTGTTTGGTGGTGCCACAGCAATATCCTCTCAACTGTAATTTTACATGCCTTTTTTCCGAAATGAGTGTCTTTACTAATAAATGAACATGTTTTGGGACTGAGGGAGTACTTATTTCTTTTGAAACCTTGAATCTCTGTGTGTCTTCTTACCATTCTTACCTTTTCCATCTTCTTGGTGTGATTGTGCAGTGTTAATGGTGGAGCATTTGGTATGGTCTATACACTTCTCATAGCAGCCTTATGGGGCATTGGTGATGGAGTATTAAATACACAACTCCATGCCTTACTTGCAATCCTCTTCAAACGCAATACGGTAATAAAACTATATTGCTTTAAACAAGGTTTTGTTGAATCTTATTTGTTTTATTGTATATACACCTCAGAAATAGCTATCCTGAAACTGAAAGCCTTATGGGGCATTGGCTATGGGCGGTCGCCCACCTGGACAGTTTTCAAAAAAAAAAAAAAAAGGAAAAAAAAGAACCGGGAAACCGTGGAACCGGAACCGGAACCGGCATCAAGGAACCGGAACCGGGAACCGGATTTTGGCGGTTCCGTCTCGGTTCCCCCCTTCCCCGGAACCGGAACCGGCGGTTCGGAACCGGAACCGGAACCGGGAACCGGTTGCCCATGCCTAGGTACGAACGGATCGAAGAACGGAACAACGCTTGATTTATGGGGATTTATTGAAGGTAGCCCTAGGTTGGGATCTTTCTTAGGAACAAAGAAAAGAAATGTTGCTGATGTTTTTCTCAAATGAACTCTCCATGGAATAAACAAGGATCAACATGAACTGAAGTTACACTCTAGCTCCTCCAAGGCTTGAATCACTACAACTAACTACCTTAAGATTCCACTTTGACACTAAAGCACCTCAACAAAAGCTATACATTTCTACTTAAATTTCAACAATTCATATTTCAACTACAAAATTCATATTTATTCCATTTAGACATTAAATAATTAAAATTAATTTATTAACATCCTAAAAGATCAAATAAGCTATCAAATATCAAAATGAACACATAAAACTAACAATTATCATGAAATGCATAAATGAGATGCCACGCAAATTAGTGCCTAGGATTAGGGTCGTGACAGCTATGTTATGCGAAAAGACACAAGCCAGGAAGAGATGACGATGATAGAGAGGAAAGAGAGGACAGACCTCCCCGGGCAAAGCTCCAAGTCATAAGGGAGGAGGCAGTCTCCAACAAAAAGTTGAAGGATCAGATGCATGAACTAAGTAAAGTCTACCACATTCCTGCATGGGTCCAAAAAGAGGAAGAAGTCACTAGCTTCACTCTAAATGAGCTGGCTAGAAGGCGAGCAGCCCGTGAACATCCATTGGTGATCAAGGCAAGGATTGACAGCTGTGAATCTGAGAGACTCCTCATCGACTCGGGGGCCTCAAGAGACATCTTGTACTATTCGACTTTCCAGAAGATGAACTTAAAGGATAGCATGCTTGAGCCATACTCCGATAGGTTGGAGGGTTTCACCAATCATAAAGTCAATACCATGTGAACAGTTGACTTACTACTTGAAATAGGTGAATACCCCTACCGGGTGGAAGACACAGTAACATTCGTAGTCATGGACATGGCTAATGACTACCATGCCATACTAGGCATTCCAAGTCAAGGCAAACTGGGGATGGTTGCCTCCCTTCCTCATCAACGGGTTAAATTTCCAACCCCGGTAGGAATTGGATCCGTGAGGGAAACCCCCAAGGACTTCTTGGAATATGTGATGAAAACAAGGAAAACGGCTAGAAAATTTGATATTGACACGCCGACAGGAAATTTGACACTCTCAAAATCTGTCAAGACGACTAGCCCAGCTCCTGGATTCATTTTATTTTTGAAGTCGAGGACGAGGAGCTCATGGTGTTGGACATTCACGAAAGGGAGGAAGAAGTAGAACCCACGTCAAGCAAGGGAACATCGAAGTGGTTCAATGGCACCAACAGGTCTGAACTTATCACTCTTGATGACGGTGGTGAGTTGCAACAGGATAAACACACGTCCCCCAAAACAAATACACTTGGTAAAACTGAGGCTACAATTCTGCCTGTCCCCGACATAGCTCCTATGCATGTCGTCGGCCAAAATTCAGGGCCCGACTAAGACATAAGACCAGGTGATGAAGTCATGGACGAATTGAACGAAATTGAGGACCTGGACATAAATGGTGATGATGGAGGAGATAATACTCAACCCCGACTAGCCGGAGCAAAGAATAAAATTTGGGGGACAGCTCTTCCCAGAAGAAAGGGAGGAGATCATTTCCCTACTTAAAGATAACCTAGACATCTTTGCCTGGAGAGTCGAGGACATGAGGGGAATAAAAGTAAAGGTGGACATCCACATGTTGGAGGTCAACCCATCTGCTAAGCCTATCAAGCAGACAATAGGAATTTTTGCTAATGACAAGGAGGATGCGATCAAGGAAGCGGTACAAAAATTGCTAAGGGCTGGAATAATTAGAGAGGCAACCTATCCTGTCTGGTTGGCCAATGTCGTGATGTTCAAAAAATAAAATTGGAAATGGTGTATGTGCGTAGACTTCACGGATCTCAACAAAGCCTGCTCAAAAGACAGTTACCCGCTCCCTAAAATTGATAAGTTGGTAGACTCCATTGTTGGACATAGAACTCTCAGCTTCCTGGACGCATACTCTGGCTACCACCAGATTAAGATGGCTGAGGAAGACATCGAGAAGACAGCTTTCCAAGCAGCCGAAGGAATTTATTGCTATAATATGATGCCTTTCGGGCTAAAAAACGCTGGTGCAACTTACCAACGTATGGTCAACAAAGTATTTGGGGAGCAGATTGGTCGAAACATGGAGGCATACATTGACGACATGGTCATTAAGACTAGGACGGGCAGTCATGCTGTGGACTTAAAAGAAACCTTCGACAACTTGAGGGCTAATGACATGAAGTTAAATCCAAGCAAGTGTGTGTTCGAAGTAACAGCTGGAAAGTTCCTAGGATTCATGGTCTCACAAAGAGGTATTAATGCAAATTCAGAGAAAATTAAAGCCCTGGTCGACATGCAGGAGCCTACCAGCATCAAGGAAGTTCAAAGGCTGAATGGGAGAGTAGCAGCCATTGGTAGGTTTATTGCAAAGTCAGTAGAGAAGTCACTACCATTTTTCAAAGTCCTTAAAGGGGCCAAGAACTTCTCCTAGACTCCGAAATGCTCAACATCATTCAAACAATTGAAGGAATACTTGGGTTCCCCACAACTATTAAGCACCCTGATCATGGCAGAAATGTTATACGTCTTCTTAGTTGCCACTGATAACGTTGTAGCTGATGTACTAGTCGAAACGAGGGTAGTACCCAAAAGCCCATTTATTATGTAAGAAAATCACTCTTAGATATGGAGAGCAGATACTTCAATGCAGAAAAGATAGCATATGCCTTGGTCATAGCTGCAAGGAAATTATAGGCATACTTTTCTGCACACCTCATGACTGTGTACACTAATGAACCCCTCAAGAAAATCTTGCATAAGTTGGGCTATTCTGGTTGTCTCCTCAATTGGTCTACCCAACTCACAGATTTTGACGTCAGATACCAGCCGAGGAAGACACTCCTAACACAGCTTCTGGTCGACTTTATGGTCGAAACCGCCTTCACAGGCGAACACAACCCCACCTGCGAGGGAAGAGCCGACCATCGAGCTACCACCTAACTGCTGGGTCTTGTACACAGATGGGTCAGCAACAAAGAAAAGAAGTGGAGCTGGAATAATACTGGCAAGTCCCAATGATGAGCATACGATTCAGGACATAATCAGATTCAAGTTCCCTACATCAAATAATAGTATGAAGCCTTGATATTTGGGATTGAACTTGCTTTCTTCTATGGGGCAACAAGGTTAGCCGCCTTTATGACTCCCAGCATGTAGTCAAGCAAATAAAAGGGGAGTACAAATCTCAACACCCCATCCTGATAAAGTACAAGGATCTCGTCCAAGACATAGTAAAGAGGCTCGAGTTTTTTGAGATAAGGTAGATAGGTCGAGAAGACAACCAAGTGGCAAATGTCTTGTCCAAACTTTCCACCATTGACAAGGCCGACTCGAACACCAAACCCCTCATCTTCTTCATCGATGAGCCAGCTTACGAAGGACTATGTATAATGCTCATAGACGAGGAGGAGAAGTGTTGGATAGATGAGTACGTCGACTTCAAAGAAAGAGACTAGCTACTAGATGACGAGATACGAGCAAGGATCATCAAGAAGAAGTCAGTAAGGTTTATCGTATGGAACGGGGTCCTGTACAGAAGGTCATTCACGAAACCCCTCCTCAGATGTGTTTACCCTAAGGAAACGGAGAACATCTTTGGCAGAAGTCCACGATGGCATATGTGGTGGTTACCCAGGGGCCAGAACCTTGGCTGATAAAATTATCACGCTAGGTTACTATTGGCCAACCCTGAGAGATGACGACGAATCCTACGTCAAAAAGTGTGACAATTGTCAGAGGTATGCCGGTGTAGCGTTGATGAGAAGAATTTTATCTTTTTGAGTCGCCACCTATATTATTCGTTTGGAGAACATAGAAAAACCATTTTGAAAGAGATTTGAGTTCGGGGCTTAGGTTATGAAATGGGTAGGTCAAGGAGCATCCATTCCACCCAATCCGGAGATCGGTCTTGCTAAAAAAAAAGAGAGGTTTTCAAAAGGAAGAAGAAAAGGATTTTAAACAATAAAAGATCCATTTAACGGGGTTAAATGGAATGTAGGATCGTTTGCTTCGAGACCGTATCCATGATTAGGAGAGGCTCTAGGCCGATCCTAGATTCAATAGATTTATACCACTCTAACAATCAATTAGAAAGGGATTTTAGGGGTTACTGTGGGGCCCTCCCCAACCCCGAGACCTATAAACTCGTGCCCCAGCTGGAGAGTCCCCAAACCACCCTCTAATTAATTAAAACTTTTCATTTAAATAAGTTAAGAGTGGAATAAACTTTTGAAAACCAAACTATAATCTGTTTTAATTTACAACATTTCATTGAAAATATTTATTAAAACTTTATACATATTTCTTTTGCTCAATTTAATATTAATCACACTTATTCCCCACTCCCAAACAGTACACTGACCCTGACACCCAAAAGACGGTCCGAACTCCTCCCCGGCCTCACCGGTCTGGTCTACCTGTCTCAGCTGAATCTAAAAAAAATAAAAGAGAGAAGGGGTGAGAAAGAATCTCAGCAAGTTATTATGCATGCAACAATATATCATATAAAATGCAACACATAAACAAGTTGTTTCACGTCATAATTTGAATACCGTAAACACATTACCTCCACTTGGGAACACATCCTCTTGGGAATATTTTTATATACATCCTCTTGGGAATACATATATTTATACATCCTCTTGGGAATACATGTATTTATACATCCTCTTGGGAATACATATATTTATACATCCTCTTGGGAATACATATATTTATACATCCTCTTGGGAATACATGTATTTATTCATCCTCTTGGTAATACATGTATTTATACATCCTCTTGGTAATACATGTATTTATACATCCTCTTGGGAATACATGTATTTATACATCCTCTTGGGAATACATGTATTTATACATCCTCTTGGGAATACATGTATTTATACATCCTCTTGGGAATATATGTATATACATCCTCTTGGGAATACAATTATATACATTCAAGCACATACATTTACTTGGATCACATCCACACAATGAGATAACAGTATATAACATGGCATCATTACTCATGTTGAACAGTATAGAACATGGTACAATTACTCATGTTTATCCCCCACATAATGTAACATATATATAATTACTATTGAGTCATAATAATCCATAACATGGTATCATACACATGCCAAATCCAATGATATCATGTAACATATAACTTAACAGTATTGAATAGCAGCAATTCAATAATAGGGTCTTAATACTCCCGTTCAAATCAATAACACAGTACCACATTTATTTCAGGCACCAAATAACCAATATCCATGTATAGGTAACCACGTAGAGGTACAATTACATACAAGTAACCCTAAGCATTCCTTATATAACATTAAACATCTTCTTTAAATGTTTCATTTCAAATACCAAGTTTTTATCAACTTTGGTTATTTTCCAAATCAAGGTATTCAACCATGTTCAGGGCTATATTTAAAGATCTTCCCAATATCATTTTGTCCCATTTAAAATGCCATTATGAAGTACTAATGTTGCCCTAGGATTATAGTTGAAGAAGGACCAAATCCCAATTAAATTGCTTAGGTTCCAATTGGCTTGAAATTCATACTCTAAGCCAGTCCTGGGCACGACTCGTGCTCCAGGGTACGAGTCGTGCCACAACCCTGCACGAATGCCTAAACCATCACGACTAGTATCACGACTACAGCTGAGGGTCACGACTCGTGCTCCAGGGAACGAGTCGTGCCCAACACCAGAAATGTTGCTGATATGCAACATCAGCTTCATCCATGATCCCCAACCAAATTTTAACTTCACCCAGCTGCACCAAACCACCCAAAATCCATTTATATCCACATATAACACCTACCTACGAAGCCTAATACATCACATAATCACTCTTCTAGGAAGACCAAACGGACTGCAACTGAGACCACTCCGGGTTGAGGGTTGTAGTGTGCAGTGTATCCGAGGCAGCAGTGCGCGTAGCGTGCGGTGTAACCGAGGCAGCAGTGTGAGTAGAGTGCGGTGTAACCGAGGCAGCAGTGCGCATAGTGTGCGGTCTCTAAAATTCTTTTTCTGAGTAAAATAGAAGCTTTTGAAGAATTTTAAATGTATGCACAGATGTATATTGATGCATTTTTTTTTTAATTTTTTTGTAAAATAAAAAACGAAGCACGTGCACACACACACAACAGTTAAAGAAAGGGGTAAAATGAAAGTTTGACCCTCATCATCGTTTTAAAAATCTTTTGCTTTGTTTAAAAAGATTATAAAACAAAAAGTCCCCAGCGGAGTCGCCAACTGAAATTACCCGGATCCGAGAGGCAGCGCGTTCGCCCCCCGGCATCTGGCATTTCCCGCTTTGCAGCGTTTTTCATGTTGGAGGTGTCTCGCCGTTTGTTTTCGCATTTGTAGAGTCGCCACGCCGTTTTTATTAAGCCCAAAACATTGAAAAAGGGCATCAGTTTAAAGATAATTTTAAACTGTTTTTGTGTGATGAGATTTTGAGTTCGGAGGTCAGATGACTCCTCGGAAAGAGAATATTAGAATATTAGAGCTCACCCGAGTCGCCTCGTAAAACGAGTCTTTCGGATACCCCTAATATCCTTTAAATGTTGTGTGTGTGTGTGTGTGCTTTTTAAAAATGCATGCTGTATCGGATGTCTACATTGTATGCTATGTATGGAAATGTATTGAAATAGTGATGGAAGGAAGCCTTACCAATGTTGGTTCGTGTCTGTCTTCCGCTGAGGAATAGTGTTTGAGGTCGGAGTAGCGTTCCGGTACGGATCGGGATTGCTTCGGGAGGGACCGGTTGTCTGCGGACAGAGTTTCGGCGTGAGTTGATGTTGCAGGCTGCGTTTGGGCAGAGGTTCGGCGTGCGTTGATGTTGCAGGCTGCGTTTGGGCAGAGGTTCGGCGTGCGTGGGGATCGTCGGGATCACTCGGTCAGAGGTTCGGCGTGTTTTGAGGTGGCCGGAGTCACTCGGGCAGAGTTTCGGCGTGGTTTGGGATCGCCGGTTTGACTCGGAAAGAGCCGGGACACCGTGGAAAGACCAGGCAAGGCCTCGGAGTACCACGAGGGGCCTCAGAGTACCTCGAGAGTGCCTCGGGCAGCAGCGCGGAGCGCGGGAGGCTTCGGAGCACCACGAGGGGGCTCGGAAGGCCTCGGAAGGATCCGAAAGGGGCCGGGAATGCCTCGGAAGGACTTAGAGGGGAAGCCAGAAGGCCTAGGGAGGAAGAGAGAAGTGGGAGGTGTGTGAAAATGAGGAGGGGGAGCCCTCTATTTATAGTGCCAGATTTGGTGCAAAGAGGTCCGTACGGACCTCCCTGGTAATCCGGACTTTGGTTTTCCTCGATTTGAGGGAATCTCGTGATGATGGAGGAATATTTGCAATTATGATGTTCCTGTGCAATAAGGTCCGTACGGACCATTAGTTGACATGCAAAGAGGTCCGCACGGACCAACTCTCGCAGGGGGTAATCATTTTCCCCGGGATTTGAGGGAATATTGTGGACTTTAAGAGGATTCAGTAATTATTAGAGCAAAGAGGTCCATACGGACCATTATTGCTTTTCCAATTTCCCCGAAAATTCTCAAAAGGTCCTTTTGTCCCTTTTTATCCCGTAAAGGCTCCTCCCTTGGTTTGGCCGGGGTTTTGAGAGGGTTTTGAGTGCCGAGGTCGTCGAGACTGCGTTGATGAGTCTGCGGTGTTTCCCGTGTGTTTGAAAGGGGTGATCCAGTTGGGGTACTTACGAAGCCCCTCGACGACGTCACTTATGAAAAAGTGGGGTCGCCTATAAGATAAGGGTCCTAATATGGATCGCGTCTTTGGGAGATAAAGTGGCCAGGGGGAGGTCGGTGTGAGGACGTGGTGGTGTCCTATTGTGTGACCGCATAGGCCGTAGGGTGGACCTGTGATAGGATTCCTACGTATCCTGGCGGGAATCAAGCACAGTCGTAGTTCGGGTGTGGGGTGAGTGTTTTGTGAATGCGGGCGTGGTGGTGCCCTAAAGTGTTGCGTGACCGCCGAGGCCGGTGGTGAGGACGTGGTGGTGTCTGGGTGACCGCATGGGTCGATGGCCGGACCCCGTGATAGGATTCCTACGTATCCCCGGCGGGAATCAAGCCCGGTCGTAGTTCGCAGGTCGTGAAACTGTGAGCGGTGCGGGCGTGGTGGTGCCCTGAAGTGTTGTGTGACCGCCGAGGTCAGTGGTAAAGACGTGGTGGTGTCCTAAGATGTGATGACCGCCGAGGTCAATTGTGAGGACGTGGTGGTGTCCTGGGATGGAAATTTTACGATTTTCCTAATCGAGTGGTTTAAGGCCTTCCGGGCCGGAGATAGTGATTTGGGAGGTTTATACGGTCTTCCGGACCGAGTGGTTTAAAGCCTTCCGGGCTGAGGATGGGGTGAGGACTTGAATCGTCTTCTGAATGTGGTTGCGCCACGCGTGAGGACTTTAAATCGTCTTCTGGCGACGGTTGGTGCCACGCGGGAGGACTTTGAATCGTTTTCTGGCGGCGGTGGGTGCCACGCTGGAGGACTTTGAATCGTCTTCTGGCGGCGGTGGGTGCCACGCGGGAGGACTTTGAATCATCTTCTGGCGGCGGTGGGTGCCACGCTGGAGGACTTTGAATCGTCTCGCGGCGGCGGGTGCCACGCCGGAGGACTTTGAATCGTCTTCTCGCGGCGGTGGGTGCCACGCCACGGAGGACTTTGAATCGTCTTCGGCGGCGGTGGGTGCCACGCGGGAGGACTTTGAATCGTCTTACGCGGCGGTGCCACTGCCACGGCGGGAGCGCGAGCTTTGAATCGTCTTCCGGCGGGGTTGGTGCCACGCGGGAGGACTTTGAATCGTCTATGCGCGGTTGGTGGCGGAGGCTAATGAGCGCCTTGAGCTTTGAGAGGTTTAGATGTCTCGTGCTTTGTCAGTTGGGGAGAAGGTTGGACTTACGATGGCTGCCGGTGTTCATCCGTTGGGGATTTATTGTGGCCTTGTAGGGGCTTGCAAGGATTTCCTTTTTGACTTGCTGGGGAAGGAGCTCGGGCTTACTTTGATGGCCGGTGCTTGCGTTGCCGTTGAGTGGGCTAGGTTCGGGCTTACACTGACGGGCCGGTGCTTGAATTGTCGGGGATGCATGACCTTGTAGGGGCCCTTCGCCGAGAAGATGACTTCGGACCTCTTTTGAGGGCCAAATGGTTGGTTGCCGTTGAGCGCTTTTGGAGGCGTCTTGTGCCTTGATATTCGTGGCCGGGAGGTGTTGGCTCCTTCTTGAATTGCCGTTGAAGTGCGAGGACCGGCTCCATTGGACGGCCGGTGGTTGAATTGCCGTTGAGCGGGCGAGGTTCGGTCTTACACCGACCGCCTGGTGCTTGAATTGCCATTGGGGGGCTGGGAGCTTACAACATTGCCCGGTGCTATGACCTCAGGGCCCTTTCTCGCCGAGAAAGATGACTTCGGACCTCTTTTGAGGGCCAGTGGTTGAGTTGCCGTTGAGCGTTTATTTGGTTGTTTTCTTGTGCAGGCCTCGGGGAGATCCTTTGACACGTTGACCCGCCGTTATGTGGCGATGCGGCCTTTTTACAAGGAAGTTCGCGGGGAAGCCGTCTTGCAGGTCTTCGCGGCACGCGGCGGCGTTCGAGCCGAAATGCGCTTTGAGGAGGTCTCAGTGGATACTCCTTCTTCGAGGGTCGAGCTGTGGCCAATACACCGGAGGTGCCTGCTTCGAGAACAAAGACGGCTTTGATGTGGGGGCGTCTTCGGGGCTCGAGAGGCCGCGGGCCACCCTTCATCGCTCTTTCCTCACGCCGGAGGCACCGTGTGAGGTTCATCGTCGCATCCCTTCTTTGATCCTTTCACCTGGGTTTTGACCCTTCAAAGTACTTTGAGTACCCGCACGGCGGGAGGCTCGTATCGATGACGAGGATGTGATCTTGTCGAAGTTTTCCGAGATGCCGACTTCGATTTCATGGAGGATGATGATGATGAGTCGGATTAGTATTCTTTTGCTTTCCCTCTTTCCGTTTTTTTTTTTTTTTTTTTTGTTTAGCAAATGAGACATTTTGTACCCGTAATAAAACACTTGTATTTGCACAAACAAAGTATTTTATTTTAAGATGTAATGACGTATTTGTGATTCCCGGGAATTGACCTAGAAATGGTTGCTAGCTTATTATTATTTTGTGCATGTCGCATGAGCCGAGAGTGCGTTTGTGGGTAGTGTATGTTCACCTAGAATGGCTTTGGCCGGTGTTTGGGCGCTTGGAGCAAGGTCCCGGCGAGGACAAACTGGTTGTTGTACCGTTTGTCAGGGAAAATGGGTCATGGTTGCAAGGAGGTCCGTACGGACATACTTAGCATGCAAAGAGGTCCGTACGGACCAACCTTGCTTTCGGGAAGGAGATAAATGCTTTCCAAAGTTGTCCGGTTCTTCCTCATTTCCCATTTGCACCATTTTCGAGCTTTTCCCCATTTTCTCTAGGAACCTCCATTTTTGCCATGGATTCTTCGTACGTCCCTAGAATTTTGCCGAGGCTTTCATAGAGAGGCAAGCACACTTCCTTGAGCGCTGAAAACGTGGATGCGGCGCCGTATGAGGCATCGTAGACGGGCTTTCGAGGTAAGGTTTCGTCTTTTGCTCGATTTGGTCTTTTAAGGAGTTGGTTCCCGATTGGGATTTAATGCGGCCGCCGCGAAGTTCGGGATGTTAGGAGGCATGTGTCTTGTTTCTCCTATAATGAAATGGTGCCCACTTTTGAGGATTTTCGGGCTTTGATGGGGGGACCGGGAGGTGGAGGCCATCTCGCTTCCTTTGATTGGTGGCGCCGCGCGAGCGTGAAGCTTCGTGTGCTTTCTTCGTACTTCGTTGGAAGAAGTGCAGGGCATGATCCTTGATTCGGGTCATATCGACATTTCGAGCCGCCGGAGCGGTTCATGGTTGATGATGAGTGATGTCTCTCGGGACGCATTTGCCTCTGTGCGTGACGGCGATGCTTTTCCCGGTCGGCTCCCTCGCATTTGCGATGGCGCTTGCTAGATGTGGTAGGGCACCGCAGTTTGGGAGAGGATATTGTCCCGTTGGTGCCGGGGGAGACTCTTCATGGTATCGACCGTCCGGCGACCGGGGATCGGTTCATGAGAGGGGGAAGCCCCGCTTTGCTCACCTTGTGGCCGCGAGAGAGACTTCAGTGCCATGCCCGAGGCTCCGACGTCGTTTAGCCCGTGGTCATTTGCTCGCCGACCTCTTGTGTTGGATATGGATCACCCGCCCGGGAGATATGGATGGCACACTTGCAGTACGCATCGATCCGCAGGTGGGTTCCGCACCGGAGGATTGAGACTAGGGGAGGATCTTGCAGGGAAGTGGTCCTACGTTGTCGTGAGTTCCGTGGTTTGTCTTGGTCCTCCTTCTATATTCCGTCGCTTGTTTCCCGGCAGTTCGGGATGAAGCAGAGCCTTTGTTTGGCCGGGATGACCTTGCTGCGCGGAGGTAGTTCCTCTTTGTATGGCAGCTTCAGGTCCTTCTTGTATTTTCGAGGGTATGGAAGTATTCCGCTTTCCCTCCCGTGGTTCTCCTTAGACGTCTGGGAGCGTCGTATTGACGACTCAAGCACCGGCCCGGTATGAGCAGCGTGTTGGGCAGTCCCAAGTGGTCTTGGGAGAGCGTGCGTGTAGCGATTCTGGGACCCGATTGCCGTAGTAGCTATTGCCTTAGGAGTGCCGAAGCCCCGGTCTCGACCCTTTTTGGATGTGACGGGAGACACTTTGTTTGACTACGAGACTAGAGTTGACCGACCGACAGGAGAGGTCCTCTTTACGCGACTCGCAGGGAGGAGATCCGAGCCGAAGCACGGCGAATGAAGCCCCGAGAGCTACCGGATTGTTTCGACTCACGGGGAGGACCCCGATCTCTGACCGAGAGACGCAGAGTTGGTTCACGTGGAGCGAAAGAAGACTCGCCGGGGACGAGGGAAGAAAGGAAAGAATGGCGAGGGACAAGCGCAGATGGCGCGGAATGACCTCCTAGGTATCCATTCATCGCATTTGCAAACACATTATTAGTTAAAATGTATTAAGCCGTTTTTAGCATGTTGTGAACTTGAGAGTAGACCGTGCTTGAACTCATCAAGAAATGTTGTAACCGTTAGTGATTTGTGATTTACTTTTATAGCTTTGTCGAGACGCAAGATCTCTTGTTTGCCTTTGTTTCTTTTGTGCACTTTGTCGGCGTCCATCTGACTTTTCTCGTTGCATTTGCGGACCGAAGCTCGGGCCATGCACGGCAATCCCCTTTTGCTTAGGCTTTGTGCTTGGCTGAGAGGTTGAATGTTCCCTTGACAAGTCGTTTTGACGGTCTTTTTCGTAGCTTCCTTGCCTCTTGTTGGCGTCGGGCTCTTGACCTCTTTTTGCAGCTTCTGCTTGAGCTTCTTTTGTTTTTTTTTTTTTGTGAGCCCTTGCTCGAGCTCTTTTTTTTTGTGAGCCCTTGCTCGAGCTTCTTTTTTTTTTTTTTTTTTTGAAGCGCGTGAAGGCAAAGACAAGCCCTGGCTTGGAAGCGTACATGAGCCGGGCCGCTTGATGCCGAGTGACCCTGATGTCCTTTGATGTTGCCGCCGTCGTTTGACTTGGTCAAGGTGACTGGGGCGTGTTCTTGAAAAGTGCGTAGCTTGATGGAGGTCTTGATTGACATTCAAACTTTTGACTTTTTGTGTATTTTTAGACCGGACCAATTAAGTTTGCCTACGTCTCCTGACTAGAGGGCTCAGTGTCCGCGTGAGTTCGACACTACATGGAGTGCCAAGAGATGCACAGCTTGTTCTTCTTCGTGGCGAAGTATCTCGCGAAGTTTGCTTCCGTTGATCGGATTCATGAAGGGATTGCCGTCTAGGTCTCGTTAGCTTCATGGCGCCTCCGGAGAAGATCTTGAACCACAAAAGGGCCGATCCATGTTGGTTCCCATTTTCCTGGGTTGGTTCGAGTGGGAGGCTTTTCTTGAGTACAAGGTCGCCTTCCCCGATGTCTCGGATTTGACTTTCTTGTCGAAAGCTCTAGCCATCCCGCTTTGATAGGCTCGGACGTGTTCCATGGCCTTTAGTCGTCGCTCGTCTAGCAGAGCCAATTCTTCGTGTTTCGGCTTGAGCCATTCAACTTCGTTGATGTCATTTTCCAAAGAAGACTCTGGAGTGAGGGAATTTCCAAATCGACGGGAAGGATTGCTTCCATCCCGTATGTCGTGGCAAATGGGGTTTCTCCCGTGGTCAGTTTCGACTGATGTGCGGTAGCCCCAAAGTGCAAGGTGCAAATTCGCCAATCTCGTCCTCGGGTGGTCATTTTTCTGATGATCCGTTCGAGGGTTTTGTTTGCCGCCCACGGCGTCCGTTTGTTTCATGGCGGTAGGGAGAAGATTTCAGTGGCGTGTGATCTTGAATTCAGCCAGCAGCTCCGTCGAATTCCCTTCGAAGTGTGAACCATTGTCTCGATATGACCTCATTTGGGATGCCGTATCGGCAGATGATGTTTTCCTTGAGGAAATGCGCGACCTTCTTGGAGGTGAGTACCTTGTAGGACTTGGCTTCGACCCATTTGGTGAAGTAGTCGATGGCTACTAAGATGAACTCGTGACCGTTGCCGCCCGGGCGGAGCGATTTTCCCGATGACGTCAATTCCCCAAGTGGCAAATGGCCAAGGTGTAGTCATGCAAGAGAGATCGTGGGGAGGTAGATGATTGAGGTTGGAGAACCGCTGGCACTTGTCGCAGCTTCTCGGACAAAGTGGATGCAATCCTGCCTCCATGGAGATCCAAAAGAGTAGCCCATCCTGAGAATGATTTGCATCGTGGCTCTGGCGTTCATGTGGGGACCGCAAGCCCCATTGTGGACTTCGTTCATGAACTTGTTTGCTTCTTCTTGGCCGATGCAGCGTAGGAGTGGCCCATGGTAGCGTTTCTTGTATAGCATGTCCCCGAGGATGACGAAGTGAGAGGCGAGGCGTTTAGGGCCATGACGCTCTTGGTTTTGACCCCTTCGTGTGTGGGTCTTCCTTGTTCATGAAGGTGGTTTCCGTTCTTGAGGTATTGGAAGATCCTGGTTATACCATGGCTCATTGATCGGGCTTAGGTTCTGGGTTCGATCTCACAACAAGAGGCGTGAATTTCCTTTCGTCCGACTTTGAAGGGTTTGATCGCTTCCTTCAGTGGATTTCCACAAGGGAAGCCAAGGTGGCTAAGGCATCTCGCAAACCCGTTTCGGTCTCTTGGCAAGTAGTGGAAGGTGACCTCTTCGAATTGTGTGATGAGGTCCTCCATGCAGTGCATGGTATTTTTGCAAGCCCGGGTCTATGGTTTTCCACTTGTTGGAGACTTGGTTGATGATCAAGGCCGAGTCCCCATAAACTTCGAAGTTTCGGACATTCCTCTCGAGTGCGGCTTGTAGTCCAAATAAGCAGTGCTTCATATTCGGCGGCATTGTTGGTTACCTCGAAATTGAGCTTTATAGCAATTGGGGTGTGCTCGTCCGGGATCTACCAAGAGCATACCGATGCGCCAAGTTTCCTTTTTGTTGGCCGCTCCGTCGAAGAACACTTGCCATCGGTTTTCGCCTTCGATTGCGAAGATTCCCTCGTCCGGAAATTGTGGTTCGGGCCTCGAGCCTCGTCGGTTGGGAAATCAGCCCGCTTGTTCACCATGGCCCGTCCCTTGATTGACTTTTGGTTTACGTACTTGATGTCAAATTCCGCTAGGAAGAAAGACCATTTGGCGAGCCTCATCGACAGAGATGGTTTGTCGAAGAGGTACTTGATCGGGTCCATTTTGGAAACCAAGTGTACCGTGTGCGATCGCATGTAGTGCCGTAGTTTCCGACAACCCATACCAGAGCCGCGCAGGTTTTCTCGAGGGCCGAGTAATTGAGTTCGCCGCCTTGAAACTTTCGACCGACGAAGTAGATGGCGTTTTCAACTCGTGACTCCTTCTTTTCTTGACAGAGCATGGCTCCAACTGCGGTGTCGGTCACAGTTAGGTATAGCAACAGTGGCTTTTCCTCGTGGGGAGGACAGAGAATCGGAGGACTTACAAGGTATGCTTTTATTTTTTCAAAGGCATCTTGGCATTCGAGTTCCATTCGATGTCGGCGTTCTTCTTCATCGCTTTGAAGATTGGCTCGCACATATGAGGTCAATTGGTTGACGAAGCGGCCGATATATTGCAGCGGCCCATGAAGCTTTTCACCTCTCGTCCGAGTTTGCGGTGGTCTCATTTCGATGATAGCCTTGATCTTTTGAGGATCAACCTCGATGCCTCTCTCGGTGACTACGTATCCCAAAACCTTGCCTCGGCTTAACCCCAAATGTGCATTTGGCAAGGTGGTTAAGCCTCATTGAGTGTTTTCGGAGGCGATTGAAGAATTTTTCTCGTGTCTCGTGAGGTGTTGTCCATCTCGATCCCTTTGAGTGAACGATCATGTCATCAACGTACACTTCGATCTCTTTGTGGATCATATCGTGGAAGAGGGCGGTTGCCGCCCGTTGGTAGGTAGCCCCAGCCGCTCTTTAGTCCGAACGGCATTACCGTGTAGCAAGAGGTTCCCTGTGGGGTTGTGAAAGCCGTCTTTCTTGGTCTTCTTCGGCCATCTTGATTTGATTGTAGCCGGCAAACCGTCCACGAAGGACTTGACTTCGAAATTGGTCAGAGTGTCTACCAACATGTCGATGTTGGGTAGTGGAAAATCGTCCTTGGGACTTGCTTTGTTGAGATCTCGGAAGTCCACGCAAACAACGTACTCTTTTCCATTGGCCTCTGGTGACCGTGACGATATTGGAGAGCCATGTAGGGGTACTCGATCACCCCGATGAAGCCGACGCGGAGCATTTTTTCGATCTCCTCTTTGACTTGTAAAGACCATTCCGCTTGATTCGGCGTAGCTTTTGCTTGATGGGCTTAGCCTCGGGATTTAAGGGAATCCTGTTCCACAATGTTAGGATCTAATCCGGGCATGTCTCGGTAAGACCAAGCGAACACGTCCACGAACTCTTTTGGAGCAAAGGCAAAGCCAATGCGTCTTGCTCAGTGCGGTGAAGAAACTTCCGATTTGCATCTCTTTTCGCTCTTCAGGCTTCCCAAATTCACTTTGGTTAAAACCTCCTCGGCAAACTTGGGCCCGGTTTTTCTCTCGTTTGACAACATGCTTAAAGATGTGCTTAATGTATTGTTCGTTTAATGTGTCCGCTTCTTTATCAAGTGAATCGTTATTAACCTGTTTGTGTGTTAGTTAATTTATCGCTTGTTAAAGATGCAATGAGAGGATACGGAAAGATCGAAGCATTCATTAAGAGCATACGGGAATACATTATTGGCAATGAGTTCGTAATCTTCTCGGCGTGAGGCCATCGATGACTCGAGAGACTCAAATTCAAAGCTAATGGACTCAGGATGAGTTTTGACACTAGACTCTAGGACTCGAGGGGTCGACCAAGTTGTTCGATCATGTCCTTTTGGCCGGCATGCTGGTCCTGAGAAGGTGGCCCAGCTTATTGAGTGGCAAATGAGCTTGATAGGAGATGGGGCTTGAAGGGCTTTATGTCACCGTTCCCGATCATTGCTATCACAGAGTTATCGAAACAAAATCGATTAGATCTCGGCATCTCGATTTCTTCTTTGAAGAGCAGTGTGGAGCAGTGGCTCGTCCCAAGCATCGTCTCGCGGAGTCTTTGCTTTTGTCTTGGGCATTACTAGCTCGAATGCACTCGTCCCGTTTGTTGAAGGCAGGAGTGTTGACAGAGAGTTTTTCGAATTCTTCCGCCAAAGAGGAGTTTTTCGAACCAAAATTCATTGTGAATAGTGGTGGTTGTGGATCCCGGCAGGGCGGTGTGTCGAGAAATGCTCTTCGGACGGGATTTGGCTTGAGGCCTCCGAATCTTGCCAGTTCTCGCCGGAGCTTGTCCATGGTTGTAGGCCGCCTTTGTTTGGCGCCGATCGCCTGTTCCCTTTTCCGGATCTTCTTCCAAGTTGCCGGCCTTCTTTGTGAAGTACTGGTCATGTCGAAGCCGTAAGGACGAAGATCGGAGATTGCGTGCAAGCCTCTTTTGTTATCTCGTGGAGCGTTTTCGTGCAGCTCGCTTGTCCTCCGCAATGTGTTCGGGAGTAGGAGAGTATCCCTGTGCCGCGCAGTGGTATTCTCTGTTTCTTTGATATTGATGATCCGTTGAGTGCCCCGATGGCGTTTTCCCAAACCGAGCCCTGGATGTAGTTCATGTGCTTCATCATTTTCATCTGGGGAGGGATCTTGTCCCAAATCAAAGGCAGTCTATGTGGCACACTTGGGCCTTTGGGCTTTCGATGGTGAACCCCGTTAGCATCATGCCATCATCGTCGGGTTTGATCTCTAAGACCGGGACGCCGTTTGTTTCGGTCCTTTCGTTGACTACGCTATCACCGTAGATGATGGTAAGATCTGTTCCTTGGACGAACTTTACGCACCGATGGAGAGTGGATGCCACCCCATTGATCCGGTGTAGCCAAGGGCGTCCCAAAATGGCAATGAAGGTGATCGGGATGTCGATGACTTGGAAATCCGCTGGGACCATTTGTTTTCCGAACCACAAATTCAAGGTGGCTATTCCCAAGACTCCGGGCGGGACGTTGAGTCGTATGCCTTGATTGCCCGAGTCGAGGGTTTTAGATCGCTTGCTTTGATCCCTAGCAAATCCATCATTTTGGCCGGAAGGACGTTCATGGATGATCCCCCATCTACCAAGACCCGAGGGAGACGACGCTCGTCCGCATTGAACTGTTATGTAGAGAGGCTCATTGTGGTCGCCCCCAAATTTTGGAAGGTCGAGCTCTATGAAAGTGATGATATTGCCGTAATTGACGTTGCCAATCATCTCGAACTTCTTCATCAGTGTGTCACCGTGATGGGAACCATGGTCCGGGCCAGGCTTTCTTCCAACTTGAGCTTGTGCGGGTAAGATGAAGTGAGTAAGGACCAGAGCGAGATGTTAGCCCGAGTGCGCTTGAGCCGTGTCAAGACAGATCTTCACTTTTGGGTCCAAGATTTCACTTCTTTGGCGTAGGGTCCCTTTTCGCCGTGGCTCGTATGGCCGGCCTTTTGTCCGTCCGTGGAGGATTCACCGGGATTTGACCTAACGTGTCGTAACATTCACCTCGACTTATGGTTTTGCTTGTCTCTCCCATTTCGTAGTGGGAGGAGCTCCGATTGGCGTAAGGCCGCACCGCGCATTTCAATTCGTTCACCGTCATAGCCTTTACCGAAGCATCAATAGTGGCTTTGAGATCTTCCCAAGACAGGGGTTGGATTATCCGGACCTTCGGGCCTTCGGTGGCGGTGCGAAGCTCGTCCCACTCGATCATAGAGCGTACATTGCCATGGCCTTGTGCAGAGCTAGACTTGCCGGAGTAGATGACATAGTAGTCAAACTTTCCCGAGGGTTCTCCAAGGGTTCCGACTGTGGATCACCGGATTCGTACCTCTTTTTCAGCTTTTTGTTGAGAAGATAGCTTCTTCTTTCTTCGAGGACGGCCCTCATTCATTTCGTCCCGGAATTCCATTTCCGTACAAGCACCGCAATCGCGCACGTCCCACCAGATGTGTTCGTTGTTCGGCGGTGGTACCGGGACCTCGGGAGGCCGGAGTGGGCAAGCTTTCCTCTGGAAGGTCTTGTGGCCTTACGTCATAACCGCATGGCTCGTACGAGGGTAACAGTTGACTTCGGGAGACAATGAGAGATGTTAGAGGCCGTAGGAGCAAGTATGACTTGGGAAGCCCTGTGTAGTTGGGTGGCTAATGTTCCGAAGTGGTGCATGGCACCTTCGATCCAGGCTTGTTGCTCACCTTGACGTTTCTCAATAGCCATGAGGACTCCGCCAAACTTCTTCCAATGTTGGGAAATTTCTTGGGGGTAAGGTCCCGTTCTCATCGTTGTTATCCACCGACTTGGCCATGGGGAATTGACGACCGTCCCGGTGACAGAGCCGGGAAGGAGGTAGGACCTTGCTGTTTTGACACTCGGGAGACGGGTTCCTGGGTACTCTCGACCACTCTCTCGTTAGCCGGAGGGGGTGACGGGCAAGGTTTAGACACAGAATGGCCTAACGGGATAAAAGGGGGAAAGCTCACGTGGCATGCGGTTTCCGTTTCTTTTATTTTCGATTTTTTTGTTGTTTTAATTTACTTAAAAACGGTATTTTCTCGTAATCCTAGGTAGGTTGGAAAAGATTGCTCTTCTTTTTCGCAACTATGCTAGATCCCGGGTCACCGGAGACCATCTCGTGCGGCTATAAGCCCCTCGTTTTGCACCCGTATTTCGACATCCCAGGGGTGGACAACCCCGTGCGAGGGTCCTATAGTGCAAGCGGTTTCCACCAGCCTAAAAGAAAAGTCGAACCTAAGGACCGAGCCTGTCATGTTCGTTTTGATGCATTAGCCATGTGAATAGTGAACCGAGCCGGCCACTGAGTCAAGATCAAGTCAAGAGTTCGGCATGACCTATCTTTACCTTGGTTGTGCAAGGGATCTGTGATGTTAGGCGTTGGCTGGTCATATTGTCATGGCTGACGTATCAAAGGCGTGATGACATGGTGTCATGTGAGCATGGATGTATATCCGGGACGGAACATCGTCTGGGTGTAGCCGAAATCAAGATCAGTCAAGATTTTAGCATGACCTTTTCATCGCTTTGCTTGCGCAAGGGATCTTGAGTTCCGAGCCTTGACTCGAGAAAAATGGCCGGCATGGTATATGTATCCAGCCGTATGACACGGACCGGGTAAAACCAACCGAGTCCGGACAGAGTGTGACTCAAGACTCAAACGTGCGTGGTTGACGCTTGGCTAGGATGGGATGTTTGGAATGATCCCGTGCGCGTCCAAGAGGCCTAGGAAGACCAAACGGATCGCAACCGAGACCACTCCGGGTTGAGGGTTGTAGTGTGCAGTGTATCCGAGGCAAGAAAGGCGCGTAGCGTGCGGTGTAACCGAGGCAAAGTGTGAGTAGAGTGCGGTGTAACCGAGGCGAAGGCGCGTAGTGTGCGGTCTCTAAAATTCTTTTTCCGAGTAAAACGAAGCTTTTGAAGAATTTTAAATGTATGCACAGATGTATATTGATGCATTTTTTTGTATTTTTATTTTTTTGTAAAATAAAAAACGAAGCACGTGCACACACACACAACAGTTAAAGAAAGGGGTAAAATGAAAGTTTGACCCTCATCATCGTTTTAAAATTCTTTTGCTTTGTTTAAAAAGATTATAAAACAAAAAGTCCCCAGAGGAGTCGCCAACCGAAATTACCCGGATCCGAGAGGCAGCTGCTCGCGCCCTAAGATCCGGCATTTCCCGCTTTGCAGCCGCAGTTTTCATGTTGGAGGTGTCTCGCCGTTTGTTTTCGCATTTGTAGAGTCGCCACGCCGTTTTTATTAAGCCCAAAACATTGAAAAGGGCATCGCTTAAAGATAATTTTAAACCGTTTTTGTGTGATGAGATTTTGAGTTCTGAGGTCGATGACTCCTCGAAGAGAATATTAGAATATTAGAGCTCACCCGAGTCGCCTCGTAAAACGAGTCTTTCGGATACCCCTAATATCCTTTAAAATGTCAGGTGTGTGTGTGTGTGCTTTTAAAAATGCATGCCGATCCGATGTCTACATTGTATGCTATGTATGGAAATGTATTGAAATAGTAATGGAAGGAAGCCTTACCAATGTTGGTTCGTGTCTGTCTTCCGCTGAGGAATAGTGTTTGAGGTCGGAGTAGCGTTCCGGTACGGATCGGGATTGCTTCGGGAGGGACCGGTTGTCTCGGGACGAGTTTCGGCGTGAGTTGATGTTGCAGCTGCGTTTGGCGCAGAGGTTCGGCGTGCGTGGGGATCGTCGGGATCACTCGGTGAGGTTCGGCGTGTTTGAGGTGGCCGGAGTCACTCTGGCAAGAGTTTCGGCGTGGTTTGGGGTCGCCGATTTGACTCGGAAAGAGCCGCGACACCGTGGAAAGACTGTGCAAGGCCTCGAGTACCACGAGGGGCCTCAGAGTACCTTGAGAGTGCCTCGGGGCAGCGCGGGAGCGTCGCGGGAGCGCTCGGGGAGGCTTCGGAGCACCACGAGGGGGCTCGGAAGGCCTCTGAAGGATCCGAAAGGGGCCGGGAATGCCTCAGAAGGACTTAGAGGGGAAGCCAGAAGGCCTAGGGAGGAAGAGAGAAGTGGGAGGTGTGTGAAAATGAGGAGGGGGAGCCCTCTATTTATAGTGCCAGATTTGGTGCAAAGAGGTCCGTACGGACCTCCCTGGTAATCAAGACTTTTGGTTTTCCTCGATTTGAGGGAATCTGTGATGATGGAGGAATATTTGCAATTATGATGTTCCCTGTGCAATAAGGTCCGTACGGACCAAGTTGACATGCAAAGAGGTCCGTACGGACCAACTCTGCAGGGGGGTAATCATTTTCCCCGGGATTTGAGGGAATATTGTGGAATTTATGAGGATTCAGTAATTATTAGAGTAAAGAGGTCCGTACGGACCATTATTGCTTTTCCAATTTCCTGAAAATTCCCAAAAGGTCCTTTTGTCCCTTTTTATCCCAGAAAGGCTCCTCCCTTGGTTTGGCTGGGGGTTTTGAGAGGGTTTTGAGTGCCAGAGGTCGTCGAGACTGCGTTGATGAGTCTGCGGTGTTTCCCGTGTGTTTGAAAGGGGGTGATCCAGATTGGGGTACTTACAGTGACATTCACTCCCCCTTAAGAAAAATTCGTCCTGAATTTTAATCACACTTACCTAACTACTCAAATAACCACATATAACTCTCACGCCTCTCGGATTCTCGAAACCTAAGTGGCGTCTTCACTAGTATGATTCTTCCACTACACGTTCACAACTCGAATATTCTAGGTTTTCCATTCCCGAATTTGATTCTAATACTACTCAATGGCTCTTTCACATAAGTCACATCAACAAGAATAGTCTCGGTTGTAAAACTCAATATAAAAGAAAGGATCATAAAAACTCTTCCTCCCATGCAATGCTTCATACGGCGTCACTTCAACACTGGACTGATCACTGCTGATATATGCACTTCAACTAAGGTTACACGAACTTCTCAAAATTAATGAAAATCCATCGGATACACACATCACACATTCTCAAGATTACGGATAGTTCTCTGCTGTACGCCCAATCCATCTGGAGATATAACGCACATCTATCTGAAGGCATCTGGAAGTCCCAAAGTCTCATACTCAATCATCCCACAACCGCAATATGAATTCCGAATCCCAATCTGATATAAGATAGTGATTAATATTTCGTAGAATCGATCAACTCTCTCGCCCATACCTTTGGTGCTAATTTCCTTGTCAATGGTTCATCACTCTTGGTATAAATGAGCCGACTTTCATCAACATATCCACTATTACTCGAATATGTCCATTTTCTTCGATGTTGAAGGTAGTCCCGTTGTTAAATCCCCTCGGATACAATAAATACTTCAACTCTTAAAATTAGTGCAAATCTCAAAGTTAACTTCATATAAAGGATGTTTCCACTTAAATAACGCAAAATAGTCGTAATCCCTTCCACGCTTCCGCTGCGCCACTCTGATTCCCTCAAAGCATAAGCTACCGCTTTCCCCATTCTGTATAAGAACACAACCCAAAACCTTCCGTTTGACACGTACATGACAATTACAAATTCTCACATCCATCAAGTAGGGTAAAGGTCGAAACTGTAGTCAATCCATCTTCCATTCTGCAAAGTTGATTTCACACTTAACATTTCATATAAATGATACCTCCTTCAAAAGCAAGTGAATCACTGGGTTTATAATTCTTGGAAA
This sequence comes from Adenophora triphylla var. japonica, assembly GCA_022495995.1. Lineage (NCBI taxonomy): Eukaryota > Viridiplantae > Streptophyta > Magnoliopsida > Asterales > Campanulaceae > Adenophora > Adenophora triphylla. The sequence continues at coordinate 4,381 of JAFEMH010007160.1, read as the reverse complement.
TCCATCAATACTCTTTTAATAATAACCTGTCAATACTAGAAAGCAACGGAGTTCTACCCTGTCGAAGGTTATTCCAATTGATCAGGGTCTCAATCCTCGAAAAAGTAATAACAATATCGGGCTTAAAATTACAAGACACCAAAATTACCATCTTCTCGAGCCAAATTCACACTTGTTGAATTCCATTAACATTTGATTCTCACAAGACACAGGTAACATAACTTGCAATTGATTTTGAAAATCTTTCCACAACTCTGAATATACAAAGATAGCATCTATCGAGCTGACCACTAAAATATCAAAATCGGGTTTTAAAATTCTACTCATCATATTTAAAACACAACCAATGCCCTTCTATAAGGTGTTTTGGGTATGGGCAACCACCCTGTCTTTAAATCCATAAGGAATTCTATCGCCCTAACTGGCGGCATGCACTATTCTGATAAAAACACTCTACCAATTCTTTTACCAACATTACATGAGGTAGTTCAGATGACTTTTACTCACTTCTAATACATAATCTAATTTAATTATCATATTATTTAAACTATACTTATTGACATTTAATGCATATATGACATAAATATCAATTAATAACTTATCCGCCTCAATTAAACACAGAGGCAATTCAACCATAGATAAGGAGACTCGCTTCTTGCGACAGTCCTCCCCAAACACAACAACTACTTTACCAATTCAGGTCAAGTATAACCATAATTCACGGATTGGTATATCTACCACATCCATTGGCAATACATGCCCACATAATCACGACTACCATGATAATCAAGTATGATTCGAGGTACTCTCCTATAGGAGTAGACACCTCCAACACATAAGGCAACTCTGAGGCAAATTATGCAAAAAAAGCAGAAATACAATGCGACATAATAATGAGGTGAACGGGGATTCATGCAAGTATTGCCCCTACTTCCTGAGACAGGTAATATACTTCTAATGACAGCGGAGAAATCTATCTCTCCATATTACTCACGTTTTCTTAATCTCTTGGGGTCATTACTATTTTCTGCCATTGAACAAATTCCTGCACTAAACACTCATCGTCAGGTATTACACACTCCCCCTTAGACTAGACTTCTACCCTTGACTTCTAACCTTAGCTCTGATACCAACTGTGGGGCCCTCCCCAACCCCGGGACCTATAAACTCGTGCCCCAGCTGGAGAGTCTCCAAACCACCCTCTAATTAATTAAAACTTTTCATTTAAATAAGTTAAGAGTGGAATAAACTTTTGAAAACCAAACTATAACCTGTTTTAATTTACAACATTTCATTGAAAATATTTATTAAAACTTTATACATATTTCTTTTGCTCAATTTAATATTAATCACACTTATTCCCCACTCCCAAGCGACAGCTGTGACCACGACACCCAAAAGACGGTCCGAACTCCTCCCCGGCCTCACCGGTCTGGTCTACCTGTCTCAGCTGAATCTAAAAATAATAAAAGAGAGAAGGGGTGAGAAAGAATCTCAGCAAGTTATTATGCATGTAACAATATATCATATAAAATGCAACACATAAACAAGTTGTTTCACGTCATAATTTGAATACCGTAAACACATTACCTCCACTTGGGAACACTTCCTCTTGGGAATATATTTATATTCATCCTCTTGGGAATACATTTATATACATCCTCTAGGGAATATTTTTATATACATCCTCTTGGAAATACATATATTTATACATCCTCTTGGGAATACATGTATTTATACATCCTCTTGGAAATACATGTATTTATACATCCTCTTGGGAATACATGTATTTATACATCCTCTTGGAAATACATGTATTTATTCATCCTCTTGGGAATACATGTATTTATACATCCTCTTGGGAATACATGTATTTATACATCCTCTTGGGAATACATGTATTTATACATCTTCTTGGGAATACATGTATTTATACATCCTCTTGGAAATATATGTATATACATCCTCTTGGGAATACAATTATATACATTCAAGCACATACATTTACTTGGATCACGTCCACACAATGAGATAACAGTATATAACATGGCATCATTACTCATGTTGAACAGTATAGAACATGGTACAATTACTCATGTTTATCCCCCACATAATGTAACATATATATAAACACTATTGAGTCATAATAATCCATAACATGGTATCATACACATGCCAAATCCAATGATATCATGTAACATATAACTTAACAGTATTGAATAGCAGCAATTCAATAATAGGATCTTAATACTCCCGTTCAAATCAATAACACAGTACCACATTTATTTCAGGCACCAAATAACCAATATCCATGTATAGGTAACCACGTAGAGGTACAATTACATACAAGTAACCCTACGCATTCCTTATATAACATTAAACATCTTCTTTAAATGTTTCATTTCAAATACCAAGTTTTTATCAACTTTGGTTATTTTCCAAATCAAGGTATTCAACCATTTTCAGGGCTATATTTAAAGATCTTTCCAATATCATTTTGTCCCATTTAAAATGCCATTGTGAAGTACTAATGTTGCCCTAGGATTATAGTTGAAGAAAGACCAAATCCCAATTAAATTGCTTAGGTTCCAATTGGCTTGAAATTCATACTCTAAGCCAGTCCTGGGCACGACTCGTGCTCCAGGGTACGAGTCGTGCCACAACCCTGCACGAATGCCTAAACCATCACGACTAGTATCACGACTACAGCTGAGGGTCACGACTCGTGCTCCAGGGCATGAGTCGTGCCCAACACCAGAAATGTTGCTGATATGCAACATCAGCTTCATCCATGATCCCCAACCAAATTTTAACTTCACCCAGCTGCACCAAACCACCCAAAATCCATTTATATCCACATATAACACCTACCTACGAAGCCTAATACATCACATAATCACTCTACTCCTTACATCGTAACCTTAAAGCCAAGAGTCCATTTCAATTCAACCATTTTCATTTTATCCCAACTCATTTTCTTTCCATTCAATCACCCAATTAAATGTTTCCACCTCTAGCGAATTTATTTACAACCCATAACATCAAGTTATATATATAATCTTTCTTGTTTAATTCCAGAGCCAATTTAATTGACTAATCCCTACAACAACCATAAATATCTCCTAAATTAAATTTCAAGCCAAGTAAAACAATCCGCTACTACCATATTCAATTCCAACCCCAAACTTCCCTTATTATTCTCAAAGTATAAAATTGACTAAAATTCCAACAATCCTATATATAACATAATTACACCATATATCAATACCATTTTATCATTTCCCACAATCTCAATAAATTTCGAAAATTATCAAAAGCCAAATATTTCGGTCCCATAATATCAAATATCAATTATAACACATAATATCATCCTTTAACTTAATATGTACAATTATTCGAAAAGAGTCATAATGAATCTTACCCAAAAATATGCCGAAATGAAAAGAGAAATGCCAGATCGGCTCTAAATATTCTCCTCGCGCTTTTCCCATCGCTCTGCGGGCAGAATCGCAAAATCGGATGACGATTGATTTTCTTGCAATTTTTGGAAAATATTTTGAAAACGAGGAAGCTATTTTCTTTTCTTTCTCTCTTCCTCTCCATTTCTCTCTCTCTCCGGCTCGGCTGTGCAGCTGATTTCTCCATGGAAAGGATTAGAAGATTGAAGAAGAAAATGAGTATATATATACTCAAACCCAATGTTACCATTTAACCCTCCATGGTTTAATTTATTTCAAATGAACTGATTCCAAGTTTCCAATGTGCACCAGAAAGCCCCCTCAAACTTTTATAAGAGTTTTATTTAAATATTATTTTTAATATTATAAGCTTTTACTACAAAATTCCTTTTTATTCCATTTAAACATTAAGAAATAATTAAAATTAATTTATTAACACACTTAGAAAACATCACACAATTTATTAACATAACTAAGATGTCAAATAATTTATTAAAATGTTAAAAACTAACATATAAAAATCCCACTTTTATTATGAAATGCAACCAAATAAAAATGCAACGGCCCCGCCTCCACATGCCCAAACACATGAGTAAAAATGGTGCATAGGTTTCGGGTCGTGATGATTACCTTGCTAGTGAGGTGATTTGGACGCAAGTTTCGACTCACGTTTAGAATCGAGTCTTGGATACGGACGGAGCTTCCGCCTCGGTCCTTGACTTGAGATCTTGATGGTTTGGTTTATCAACAAGGTTGACAAACAAACTTTGAGGTAATTTTTAGGGTGATTTCGTAGGATTATTCTTTCAAGTAAAGAAACCAACAAAATATGTGTGTTGTGAAATTACGGCACTTTGTCCTCCTTTTTTTCGGCCTTGGAAGTCACCGAGGTATTTATAGGGGTTGGGGAAGTGTTGAAGATG